>VWPU01001123.1:0-29267 GCA_013398955.1 Callaeas wilsoni | reverse complement strand
CCGGCCCGGCCCGTCCGCTCCCCGCCCCGCCGCTGCCTCAGCGCCGCGGGCCCGCGGCTCCAAACTTTGCCCGGAGTTCGCCGCCTCTCCCCGGCGGCGGCGGCGGCGGCAGCTCCCTCCTCCTCCCCCTCCTGCCCCGCTCTGTGTGCGCGGAGAGGCGCCCACTCCAGCTCATTCCCAGTCTGTCTCTCATGCAAATTGCCTGCTGGCCGCCCCGGCCCGGCTTCCACCCCCTCCTTCCCTCCCAAACGCGCCGCCGAGGGAGGGAGGGAGGGAGGATGGAAGGAGGGCGGGGAGGCGGCCGGCCCGCCGGGAACTCCGCGCCTCCATCGCCGCCCGCGGAGGCCCCGGCTCCCCGAGGGGGATCGCGCTCCGCTCGGCGCTGGGCCCGCAGGGAGGGGAGAAAAGCCCAGGAGCAGGACAAGGAGAGGTGCCCGGACAAACCTCACCGAGGGGAGGCAGCGAAAATAAACACAAGTGTAAAACCCCCCAGCTGTAAATCCGCACAAGTGTAAAGCCCCCTCAGTGAGGAGAGGGAACAAGAGGGTGCACAGGGTGGCCGCAGCCCCCTGCGCTGCCACGGCCGTTTCGTCCGTGGAAAGGCGCATTCCCACACAGATACCTGAGCACAGCTTGGCCAGCCGTGCTCAGACAATCAGCTGCTTTTTGTTCCGACCCCTTTAATTTACTGTTCCATTCCCTCATCTTTCCACCCCGAGCAACAGGTACCCGAATAATTTTTGCCCTGTATCAGACAAAAACGACACCCTGGAGGTGTTTACCGCCGTAGCTGGTCAGAAATTCTCAGACGGAATATTTTTGTCAGAGGACGGCAGTTTGTTCACATCTAGGTGTTTTGTAGGGATGCTTCGGTTTGGGCTGACTCAGGGTGGCATCCAGGTACATTTCCAGTTTCTAACTTTCCATCACTGGGCAGACTGGGCTGTCACACTCCCTGGTCTCAAGTATGCTGAAAGACAGCCCAGGTCCGAAAAAAACATGTAATTATAAACTTTAGCTCCTCAAAGCAGTAGTTCTCTGTTAAACTACCCCAAAACGGTGCTGAGCAAGCAGCAAGGAGACTGAGAGCCACCTGCAGAGTCACCAGGTGCCTCCAACAAGGCTGGTTCCTTTTCTCAACTCCAGCTGCTTCTCATCTCCCTGCTACAGCTGCCCAGGAGCAACAGCGTAAAAGTTTTGTGGGACCTGCCTCCTGAATTCTGTGTTTTCCAGCTGAGATGTGCTTCCCAGTTTTCTCCGTGCTATCAGAAGGGACGATGGTGAGCCTGAATTTGGGAAGCCTGCGGGGCTGCTCGGCAGCTCCCAGACACGCGGGTTCCTGCCAACCCGCATTCTCGTATTCCAGAGTAACCCAGTGGGGAGACTCCTCGAAAGCCGGCATCCCAAACCTCCCCGTGCCTGTGGATTTGGAGCAGCCAGCCATCCAGATTGCCTCGTGGCAACTTAGGAACCGATGGGATCAGACAGCAGCTGAGGCTCTGAGGCAACTGCCTTGGCTTTCATAGGCATTTCAAACACAGGGGTTTATTCCAAATTGACAGTACCAATTTTTGAAATATTAATATTGGATACAAATTAAATATGCCCTTCTCTTTCTTTTTCCTTTTTTTTTTCCCCTCCAGCATTCTCATATTATTCCCCAACATGCATTCCCTGAGTGTCTTGAATTTTGGAGGCTCACCACTAAAATTTTGGACCGTTGCCCTGACCCAGTTTTTGGCTGCCTCAGTTGAGATGCCTGAAGTACAAAGATGTGGAACCCCTGTAGATGATCCCAGCATCATTTGAGGAAATATCTCCACAATACTTCTAAAACAATGCAAAAAAATTATTGACGCTACACTAAAAGCAGGATGCCTCAATTACTGACTTGCTAGTGCTGTTGACTTGCTGTGTATTTGTGTTTTTCTGAAAAGGCCAAGTTTCTGATAGCTTGTGATTATTTAAGGATCTGAACTCTTATTTAAAAGTTGTTGTTCACAACTTTAGAAAATGGCTTGAATCTGTGAACCAAGTGAAACATAGATGGGGAAGTTAAATACATTTTTTAATGTAGAAATACATTCTTACTACATTTTGAAATGGGGTGAAGTTAAAGAATCTTTTTCTATTTTCTCAATTCTTGGCCCAGCACATTTTGCAAGCCCAGAGCCTGAAGGACCTGCCTCAGACCTGGTAAGTCCATATTACATCAGGGTGATCTCAGAGCAGATTTCTGTTGGGGACCAACATTTCTTTCTGGCTGTTCTGGATAAAAAACCACGGGCACCATTCCATGCTTTTTTCATCCGGAAATATTTTGGTAATACTCAAATCTCATCGCTACACTCAGAATTCATGCTGTGACCTTGGTTCAGCAGAGCTTCTAGAATTTTCTGTCCATATTCATGAGCTGATCTTCACTCCTCACAGTCATATCACAAGTGATGGCCTGGGTACATTTGAATAAGGGGAAGGAGAGGAAGAGTTGAGTGGTTTCCTCGTGCTTGTACAGTGATTTAGTGGCAAAAGGGTGAAGGTAATTTGCTAAACACTAAACCAAACTGGGTCTCAGCTGCTTACAATCTCTGCCTGAGGTGTAGGCAGCTAAACCACTGATCTAAACTCTGGGCCACAGCAGCACTGAAAACACTCCTGAAAACAAACAAACAGTTGGGCTCGGGATGTGGGATACATTTTTAAGCTTAAGGCCATGACATTTAATGGAACAGCTTGTGTGCTTGCTGGGGTTACCTGTCAGAATGAACTGTTCTATGAAAATATGACTTTCTGAACCCCTAGACAGTAATCCATTATTTCAGAGAGGTTTGGATATTCTCATAGTGGAAAAATTAACAGGAAAAGCAGGACCGTCCCAATTCTGCGTGGTCTGGATCCGATTGCTGGTTTACAAAATGTCTGACGTCTTGGAAGCCACCACTAGGCAGGAGAAGTTTATGCTTCTTTTTGTGACTATGCTCATTTTTTGTGAAACAATTTGTTCTTTACTTTTTTAAAAGTCATTATCTTTGTTTGGGTTTGGAATAGTAGAGGTTCGGGGTCACAGTTTGCTCTTACTGAGAAATAAAGATATATGTAGTCTGCAATAATGTGAGAAAACCAAACACTTCAAGAAAAAAACCCAAACCCTTTACAGCTATTTTGCATTTCTTAACCTTTTTCTAATACACTAGCACCTTAAAATTACTGAAAAATAACATCTGCATACCTTGGGTTTTGATATGATTAATGAATAGGACCAGAATTAAAATTCTCCTTTCACAAAGAGAAAAATCAGGCTCTGCTTCAGGAACAATATAAAATTAGCATGAGAAACAAGAAGGTGTTCACTGGATCTCAGCTGTGCATATATGTACCTTTATCAGAAATATTTTTAACAGCTTCAGAGACTGAAGAATTGTTCTGTGCTTTGCTCCACGTTCCCTTTATATCCTCTGAGTAGCGAGAAGGGATTTTGGGGCAGACAGGAAGGCGGTTGCACGAGCTCCCGCCTCTGTGCGTGCGGGGCGAGCTGGGACAGGCAGGATGGAGGCAGCGTGGCCAGAGCACGCTGTTCCCTGCCTGGGCTCGGGCTCTCAGGGAGCCTGCTGCCTGCTCAAACAGCTCCCAGGCTGGCCCAGCGTGCCCCTGGGGCTGCGTTGAAAATCAGGGAGCGGTGGAGAAGCAGCTTCTGAGGTGCTGCCCCCATCTCTCCCTCACTGGCTGAAATGTTAAAGGTGATTTCCTACCTGTACGTGGAAAGGGAATTTTACAACGGCACTGCGGGTGCAGGAGGACAGCCTGGGAAGCTCACAGCAGACAGGGTGGTGGCCTCATCTCCACTTGTCCAATGTTCTCCATGAAGGGTGAGATGGGCAGCACTGAAAATGAGGAGGTTTAAATTGGGTTCTCTTCATTCCTTACCTTGTAAAGAAGGGCTGTGACATTTAACTTGGAATCTATGTCACGTATAATATGCATAAACAAGGGAAAGTGTGGGAGCTTTCCCTGGTGAAGGTAATGTATATATATCTGTATGTGTAGAACAGCATTTATGTGCAAGCAAACCTATCTTAATCACTCAGAACAAACCTACAGGAAAATAACTTCTGGCGTGAGTCATGAAAAAAGCGAGGCCTTCTAAGTTAATGTCTTCAGCGTTAATGTCAGCTCTATGAAATACACAGCTCAGTCAAATCCTTGCAGGGTACCACAATTACTCTTCTCTGCAGATGGGAAAACATGCACAGACAATAAAACATTGCTGTGTTGGAAATTCCTAATGCTTCATACACACAAGCCCATTCACCCGCATGTTCCAAGAGGCTCAGTGGTACAAAAATCACACAACCACTTCCAGTTAAGCCAGAATCCTTTTTGTTACCACCGCAGCCCCTCTTGCCTAAGAAAGAAATACAAGGCAGCAGCACGTCCAGAGTGATCATTTTAAAACACTCTCCCAATTTCTGGCAGTTCTTTGTGTCGGCGCTCCTGAACTGGAGTTGACCTCCCTGGAGAGCCATGGACAGGCCATTCCTGCACTCCAAAACCTCTCTGCTTCTGACTTATATTTCTGAGTAGCATTCCCCAGGCCCCATGGCCCATCTGGGACAACGGACAGAGCTGCTCTGAAGAAGAACTGAAATTATCCACTGAAAATAACGATTCCCTCGTTATTTCTTTTATGAACTGTACGGGTCTTGGTGGGAAGGGAAAGGGCGGCGTTGCTGCTGGGGCAGGGGAGGGATCTCCCAGGAAAGGAGAGTTTTCCCCTGAGTGTCACAGTGAGATGCGAGGCAGCCCCAGCCTCGGGGGGTGTTTGTGGGGTGCGGGGAGCTGGGGGGCCCTGGCTGCTCCCCTGGGTCGGGGCTGCTCGGGGCACTCACAGCTGCACGGGAAGCGGCCGGGCTCTGCTTCACTAGCACGGCACATCCTGCTGGGCAGGGCCCCAGAGCCCTCCTCACACACACCTCGCAGCGCTGCAGAGGCAATCCAGCTCTGCTTTGCTCCGTGCATCCGAGGCTTGGCTTGGAAATCTTGATTGGCCCTTCCATGGGAACTCCTGGCACGGTTTACAAGCGCCCAATGCGTGAAGGGAGACAGCAGGCAACAGTCTGGGGGACAGTTCTTTGTTTGGTTTTGGAGTTTCATGAGAGAAAATAAAACACCTTGATGAGGACGCCACGGCATCTTTCCTGCATGGCTGTCAGAGCACAGGACAGGGACACACGGGGACACAAAAGCCTCCTGAGGCTGAGCCCTCTCCTGAACCACAATCACTGGGATAAGGCCTGATCTAATCTTTCCAAATGTGCTAACAGCCTGAAATTAATAAGCTTTTAATTAAGCTGGAGATAAAACTATCACTAGGGTGGCCACCCAGTGGGATGTGCTGATATTCTGAGGGATGGAGTGGAGGATTTTCAACACCTGGATGCGAGGAGGCAGCACCTGCAAACTCAGCACTGCCCAGACTTTGCATACAAGGAGCTGCTGTCAGGCTGCTCTGGGTGTGACTGCACACACACACACAAACATAGCCCTGTCCCAGTCTGGCAACCTGGAATTTCATGGGGTTTAAGCATGGCTAACAAATAAAACCCAAATTCTCTGTTTTAGGGACGGTCCTCCTTATGAGACGTTTCCCTCCTCTGGTTGCTGGAGGGACTGAGGTGCTGGTGAAATTCCACACTTTGTCTCCTGCAGTACAAATAGCACCAAAAGCTGCAGTCAGGAAAAAAGAAAGGAATAGGCCAGGCCCCAAAACCAGAGGCTCATTACAGGTAGCACAAAAACTCCAGCTCCCAGCCACAAACATTTGAGATTCCTTTCCCGTGTCCATATATGACTGTCTGTCCTTTCTGAATTCCTTGCTGTGTCTGCACCTTTTTCTTCGCCAGGGCACATCTGTTAAAGTCTTTGTTTTGGCTTTTGAAGTGGGCATTTTCTATCCAGCTGAACTTTAAAAAAGCTCCTGAGCAAAGGCTTTGAAGGAGTAAATATAAATACATTATTTTTATGAATAGGCCCCTGTTTTCACATGTTCCACTTGCAATGGCTTCTTGTCCACAGCTGCTGGCATGTCCAGCCCTCTGCAGGAAGAATCCTCTTCTGGAGGAACACACTTTTCCTTGTGCACAAGGAATATTCTCAAGAAACATTTTAATGAAAAAAATCACCTGTGTTGAAGGGGTCAATCCCACCATTGTGCTCCAGTCTTGGAAAACAGAAACCAGCCTGGCCAAACGGACCCCCCAGCACAGCAGGGAGATCCTGATCAGGTTCAAACTCTCTGCCTGACATTGCTTGGTCCAACACTTGTGCTGAACCTGGGCAGAGCTCGAGGCTGCATCCATCCATGCACACAGCAGGGAACAAACCCCTTGGATCTCAGCCCTACCTCACCCAAGTCAAGAGAGGGTTGACTAATTGCAATTACTATAGAGTTTAGTCAGTAGTTTTTATGTGGTGGTGGCTCCCCTACATTAAAACCAACAGTTAAAGGCCACTTCTTCATTTTTGAGGTTTACTTAATTAAGTTACCCTCTCTCTCTCTTTTCTTTTTTCCCTTAAATTCTTTTAACCTAAAATGCATTGAAGGCCTCACCAAGGGATTGTCATTCTCATTTGAACCAAGAATCCTCTTTAAGGCAGCAGCAGCAGCAGCAAGGAGTGGCATGGAATTATTTGCCCATGAATAATATGTTAATATTTATACATAGCTTGCTTAGATAAGGGAAACGACTTGAAGATTTATGGGAGAAGCTCTGCCTGGCCATGCTCTGTGGAGCAGCGCTTCAAGCTCCGTGTAGAATCCCAAGTGTTGATTTTGCCTCCTGACAGTTTAATGTGTAACCCAAGAAAGTGCATTCTTCAAGATAAAAAAGGGGGAAGTCAAACCACCACAATCTGCCTGCTCTTCTCTTCCAGGGAATTTGCTGTATTCTGAACAGAGCACAGTCCCTTTACTGTTGGGATCCTCTAACGCAGCTGAACTGGAGAGAGTCCACAAGCTGTGCATGCAAACATACAAAAAACCTTGGCTTTGTTTTTCCCTTTAAGTCTTTACTGTTGTGAAAATGCAGCTTTGCCTTTTCATAACATTTTCATAAAGCTCAAGTCCTGCTTGGGCTGTAGGAATGGCACAAATGGGAAGAGGATGACAAGGAAATGCTCCGTGTGTGAGAGAGGAGGGATGTTTACTCCTTGTTTATTTGTTCTGGGGAGAAATAAAGTGCTTTGTGTGAAGGCTCTTTGCAAGAGAGGCTGAAACGCTCTCAGGGCCCTGTAAAAGCGTTGCCAAGTTTGTCAGCAGAGGGGAAAGAAATCTGGGCGGGCTGCCCTAAATTAAAACTAAGCTCAAACCCAGTTCAGTTTAAATACGCAGGGTAGTGCTTGGTGTGGGGGCTAAAGGCAGAATTACCAACCCATACACTGAAAGCTCCTGAGTGAAGACCTGTTCAAATGGGTCTGAAATTGTAGCAAATAAATTAAAATACTAATGCTGTTTCCTTCGTGTGAAAGGGGTCATGTTTCCTACCTTGTCTTGGCCCAGGTAAGAGTTGAGATGAGGTGAGGTGAGCTGAAGGTGGAGGTTCTGGTGCAATTCTGTCCTTCTGGGAGTTAAGGATTTAAGGAACATCACCTGTGTGAGTTACAGTCAGCTCCTGAGGGGTAGGGACAGTGCAAAAGAAATCAGAGCTGTGGAGAAAATCCAATTAATTATTAATTTACCTGAGATACTGAAGAAATTAAGGATGCTGCTTTGTTGGAACACATTAGGATCCTACAAGTTTATTCTTCCTTTTAGGATAAACTAACCAGCATAACTTGGATATGGGTCAAGATTTCAAACCAAACCTCAGGGCTGCCTGCATAAAGCTTCTTTTTTGTTTTGATATGAGATTCTGGGGATCTTTTAAAATGAAAATGTCACATGAGTAGATACAAGGCTTTCTGTAACGTATCAAAGTCATTTCTTCAATATTGGTGGTCTTCCCCTTCCCAGCCTGTTGGGAGTAGAATTGAAAATCACATGCTCCAGCACTTAGAGAAACCCTGCAAAGTGAATGGAAGCCAATTTAGGCAGCTGGGTACAGCCTTGATAGAAATTTTCAAAGGCACATGTGATTTTTGTGACCTTAGGACTATTTCTTGCCTTTGGAAATCTCTTTCATAGCTTAACTTCAGATACCTCTTGACAAAAACTCTGTCCTCTGTTGGTTATCAGCGCTTACAGATGTCCTTTATAGATTTACCTATTTGAAAGTCCCTGAAACAAACTGTGGGTACTGCAGGGGGGAGTGAAAAGCAAGGAGATAATTTCAGTTACCTAACTTTTATTTGACTTAGTCATGCAGAACTGGATCAGTGCAGCTGATATGGAACGATGATTAAACCAAAGCCTGAGTCTTTATTCCCATGTGATCACTGCCATTATCTCTGCTATCAAGGCTGATCTGACAGTAACTTTTATTTAGAATCAGCCACATTTCTTTTCCCCGCCTACCCCAAAGGCACCAGAGTTGTTTGCAGCTCCCCACTAGCAGAAAGTAAAATGTAATTTATGTCTCCATTGCAATGAGGGAGCTGGGGGAAAGAGATCTGGCTTCTCTATTTCAATCCAAAACCCATTATAGGCAAGAAATTACAGGGTTTGTAAAGAATCCCAGAATCCCAGAATGGTTTGGGTTGGAATGGACCTTAAAGCTCATCCCATTCCACTATCCCAGGTTGCTCCAAGCCCTTTCCATCCTGGCCTTGGACACTTCAAGGGATGGGACAGCCACAGCTTCTCTGGTTGGTGAAGAGTTTGAAGGTCCTTGGGTTGAAAAAACCAGAATGCTGTGTCTCAGTTCTTAAATGTCCATGGATTCCTTGCTTTCTCATACACATTCATATTTCAAAATACATATATATTTCAGTATCCCTTGCAATATTGCATAATTATTGTGCTGTAAGCCCAGAACCCTTGACCTTTGTAGACAAACTCCTGAAAGTAGGGATATTTTTACAGCAAGAGAGTACAGAAAATATTAATAATAATCACTTTAGGCAGAAATTTCACTCTGCTAACACTTACAGGATATGGAATGTGTATAAAGGTTAATGAACAGGTCCATACCTCAGCTCTGGTCCATAGGGAACGACCTCCTGGCTGAGCTTTCTTTTAGTGAAGCTGCCTCAGAAGAGAAATGGTCCCCTCACCTCCTCTGCCATCACTGCCCAGATGCAGCAATGACAAAGCAAAGGAAGCTCCCAGAACTTCCCAAAGAGCTGCTCCATTCCTAAAAGAAAGGAAGCCAGGTTAGAAACTAAATTTGCAAAGATGGTTGTCTTCAACTCTGATTTCTGGTTTGGGGTTTGCATTGCTTTCTGGCTCGTTTCTTAAAAACTTAACCAAGCTTGCTGAGGTGGAGCTTGAGGCATGTTTGAAATGAGTCAGCTTGTTTTTAGGTCTTCTGACGGTTCTGAGAGTTATGAGTTTTCCTCACAGACTACTGAGCTATGACCTGAGGATCTCCTGGGTCTGAAGCATCCAGATCTCCATGGTTCCCAGTGGCTGTAGAAAAGGGACTGGGGAGCAGGGGGAGGAGGCTGTGAGGGTGCTGTGAGCAGGGAAGAACACCCAAAATCAATGTCATTTCTTCATCATAAATTTGGGCTTTGATGGAAGGAGAATCCTGCAAAGGACCATTGCTACTGAGGTCCAGAGAGGTCTGCCAGGCAGGATGATCCCAAAGCTGCTGCAGTGCAAGGCAGGATTTGAGTGGATTTATGGAAACTGAGAGTTCAGCCTTTGCTCTGCTTTGGGTTGGTGCTTGGTAACCTGAGGGACTCTTCTACAGAGCAATTTGGATATTCTGGGCCCTTTATTTTATGAATTATTTGCTTCATTTTATAAAATACCTCTGAGGCAAGAACGGAAACGGGGCAAGTTGTGAAATAATTCTCTGATCAGCCACTCAAAGCCCCATGAGATCCATTATTGTGACAGCAAATCTCCCGGTGGTGTGTGCAAACTCAATCCCCACCTCTGTGCTGTCGTGGCAAAACTCACATCCCTCACAGCCTCCCAGCCCCTTGGGGCCTTGGCCTTTTTTGGGGCTACCTGAGGTATGTGAAACAATGTTCTTTCCCTGCTTTTGGGACGTGGAGAGGCCTCAAGACAGGGGAGAAATGTGAAGGCAGCCACCCAGATGTTGCTGCCACAATGAGGGAGACAGAGCCTTTTGTCTCTGCTGTCACTAAAGCTACAGAACAATTTCTCTCATCTGTGCATGGAGCAACATTATGTGTCTTTCCATTGTGTGCAAACATTTCTCTTGCTTAAAATGCTACACTTAATGGAGCAGTTAGTCCTGAAAGCTACCACGTTTTGTATTTCTTCAGTGTAATTAATGCTGGAAGGGACCAAGTCACCACTTTGCCAGTATAGGGGATTAAACTTCCTGTTGCTACTTGTAGAACTCCATAGATTATGTGCAGTGCTTTGCACAAGTACAGTAAGACCTAAATACCTTACAATCTATTCATCTCTATCAGATAGAACTCCTCCTCAGCATAAATCATTAATAAATGAGTCATTAACGCACCAAAACTGATGAACACTGGACAGTTGAGAGAAATTCAAGGAGCAGAAAATTGACAGCAAACTGTCCCGTTCCCAGCCACCCATCGTCACCCTCCCAAAGGAAAAAAAAAGGAAAAGAAAAAAGGCAATGAATTGTTCAAATGACAATGGGGTGAGGATGGAGGCATAAAGCCCTTTGAGAGAGAAGAAATTCCTTATGAATAGACTGGAAAAGCTGAAATTCTGCAAAGGGAGAAGGGCAGGGCTGAGATGCAGCTGAGCTACACAGAATCACAGAACCATTAAGAAAAGACCTCCAGGAGCACGGAGTGAGAGTGTTAACCCAGCACCACAGGAAGAGGTGGAGGTGAGGAGGAAGGGAAGGATGGGGAAGTCAGGTGCAGCCTTGCAGGGATGGTGGTGGGATGTGGGGAGGGTGCCCAGCGCTCTTCCTCATCCAGAGGATGGTGCAAGGCAAGGGCAGGAGTGGAAAAAGACTCCGTGGTGGAGGAGAAGACCAAAGTCAACAGTCCCTGGTAGCAGTGCTGGTGGAGCAGGGCAGGAGGAACTCAGGGGGAAAAAAGATGTGCAGATACAGAGGAAAAGCTCTGGGTTTTTCCTGAGCTAACAGTCTTCTCTGGCCTGAGCACAGGGGGAGATGGACTGACAGGAGTCACAAACAGGAGTCTGACAACAGAGAGGGTCCAGCCTCAGGGTTCCCTGTGCACAAACAGAAAGGTGGGTGGCAGGAGTGAAAAACAGAGAACACACAGAGGCAAAGGTGAAGCTGAGGACGGGTTGGATTTCTTTGCCTTTAAGAGATTTTATAGCCAATGATATGTTAATTTTGTGTGGTGCCAAAGTCAATATTAACTGCAGAGAAAATCAGATCTGTAGTGGTCGAGGATGTGGAGAAACAGTCGATTGTATATTTAACAGGAAGCCAGGGAGATCAAAGAGTTTTCAAAATGGTTTTGTTTTTAACTGATACCCTGGCTTTATTTTGTTTAGATTGAGCTGGGGGCCACTCTGAAGAGGATGAAAGGAGAACAGAAATGGGTAACAAAGACATTTCCCCTCTCCTTAATAGTCAAGGGAAGTTGACATCCCTGTCAAGCAATAGCACCATTATATGCAGGGCTGCAAGAAAGGAAGCTATTTTATCCTTGGGAGGAAAGAGCAATGTTATCTTCCAGCAAAGAGGTGAAGTTCTGCAGAAATCCAGGGCTGTTAATAGACTGTTATGACAGGGTGCAATTTGATTTCGAGTGAACAATGCGTGTCCCAGGCCTGAACACTCCCCAGTTAGCACAGATCAAACAGAGCAGCACAGCCTCCTCTCTGGTAACGTATCCTTCCAAACACTCTGCTTGTTTTAAGAGTTAAATTAGATTTTTGCTTTTAGCTATTTTCAGCTCGACATGAAGGGATGGTTTTGCATTAATGGAAGTGGCAAAGTCTAGCCCGTAATGAATTAAGACAGAATAACATGAGACTCTGCAAAGAGAATTCTCTAAAAGATCTTCTGTAAAAAGGAACATCTTGTAACACTTTTGGAGCAGGCCTTGGGCACAAAGTTTCTGAATAAATTAAGTATATGCTTAAATCTGCCTTTGCTGATCAAAACACTGAATCATCTTTATGCTTTTTTTTCCTGATACAGAATGGATTTGAGTGAATACTCAAACATGTATTTGTTTTGCAGGACTTTGAACTTGATGTGCATCAATGCCCAGCTTCAGTTTCATCCTCCCGGTTTGTAGGCAGCCTTCTGAAGCTAAAATCTTAACTTCCAGTTCAAACAGGATATTGAAGATTACAGATTAGAGGATACAAGAGGAAGGGGCTGTGCCACAGGAGGCACATATGCCCTCCCTGCTTCAGAATGAGGAACAAACAAGAGGCTGTTTCCCATTTCTGCAGCCCCAGCTGATCTGAGTACCAGAGTCTCAGCAGCCCCTGCCAGCGTTGCTGCAGTTAAGGTGGTGCCAGCCTTTCCATCAGAAACCATTTAATAACTTGGCCATAAACACTGCTTCAAGCTGAGCCTTAGCACTGAAAATGATCAGTCCTTCAGCAACTCTGAAGACATTTCCCTCCTCCCCTCCCAAAATTCTACAAGTATTTTCATGCAGAATATCTGTGATTGATAAAGTTTCCTTTTGGGTGGGTATCTCCATCATTTCCAAACCACTTTGTACCTCTGAGTGAGCTGTGCCACCATCCTGCTCAGCAGGGCAGCTGCACTCCTTAGATGAAACCTTCAGTGCACAGACAGGAGTCATTTATGGTAGGAATTATGGCCTCTCAGGTAGATTCTAAATCCATGTATATTCATGATTTCCCTTTTGCTGTATCGTGCAGCTGACAGAGCAGATCAGAGTGATCTCAACATCATCTTTACCACCACAGGCCCTTTCTCTCTCTCTGTTCAGGCCACCAACTAAATCTGTATTTCCACAATTCACCCAGTTTGTTCTTTTTCTGCTCATGGATGACTTTCCATTTAATGTAACGGCCTTAGGGACATAGGAGGCACCCAAGCCTCGATGCCTTTGCCTTTGGCAGAGCTCTCCATCCCTGTCCTTATCCAAGTAACACAAGCGTTCGGCTCCATCGGGGAATGGTGCAAGGCTGTGCCCCAGCCCCGGGAGGCGATGCCGGGGTGGGAGCAGCGTGGGTTACCCCTCCTTCCCTGCGCTGTGCGGCCCTGATGTGAGAGCAGAGAGGCTGTGAAACCCCATCTTCCTTTCTCTACCACAGCTGTGGTTGAGTTGATGAGTTTTCGTTCCCCTTTCTGGCATGTGCTCCTACTCCGGCTTGAGCCTGGCTGGGAGGGATGAAGCTGCCTTCCCTCTGCGCTCCCATGCCATGGTGGCACGCTGGAGGCGGTGAGTCAGGCAGCCTTTCTCACCCACAGGCAGCTGCCTCTTGGCTTTGTGGTCTCCGCTGAAAAACGCGAGGAACCTTCATTTCGCTGAGCTTAACCCAAGGCTTTCAGTGCTCCCCGTGGGACTGAGCTTGCCCTCGCTCTGTCCTTTTGTTTTCAAACCCTAAAGCCTCTTTAGTTTCGGGATTACCCGTGGCTCTCTCCAGCAGCTGTTGTTGATCACCTGGGGATCTCCCGCGTTCCTCCTTGAGGCCGAGCCCATGGATCGTTTGATCCGTTTGATCCACTTGATCCATGCTCGGATGTGGATGGTGCATCCAGACCTGGTGAGGAGGCAGAGCACGGGGCAGGAGGCAGCAGGAGAAATTCCCTGCTGCAGGGCAGGGACGGCTCTGCCCTGAACCAGAGCCAGCACCTGCAGAGCCCAGGCTGTGCTCAAGAGCTCCCATCCCTTCCCAAAAGGGCATTTCTTCCACACAGGTACCCAACAAATGTTTTTGGCCATTGGCAGCTCATTTAGGTCATCAGCTGGAGGGAGGGGGACGTGAAATGGCACTGGAAATCCCACAGAAATGCTGAGAAACACAAAACTACCCTCAGAATACCTGGCGCTTTTTTTTTTGTCTCGCCCAATAAAGGAAATTTTTCTACTCTCATCAGAGAGGGCAAGAAATTACACTGCCTGTAGTAATGGTGCCCAGAAGGAGGAACTAACCTGGTTCACTCTGGTGGAACAGAGAGCAGAAAGTTGCTGAGGTGTGGAGGACTCCTGTGCTGCTCACACCAGCTCCTCTGAAACAACATCCACCAAATCAGCACAGAAAAATGCCTGGCACCAGGCACTAACCCAGGATAACACAGCTCATCAGGAATGCAGCCCTCAGCCTGACATTCCTCTGAAGATGTGCAGCATTCCCTAATTCACTTGACTTGATTTTCAGGAGCAAAACGTAGATTGGCCCCCTAAAATCCATAATTGTATATATGTGACCCTTCTCAGAGACTCTGAAGCAGTGACCCTTGCTGCCTGCCCCTGTCAGAGTCCCTTCTCCCGGCTGGAATTTCCCTGGTGACTGCACAGGCTGTGCTTGTGCCGGGGCTCCCTGCATGCCCGGGAGATCCTGCTGCTTTGGGAAGGCTTGGATCCACCACGGGCACGATGCTGAGGCACAGCAAACACGTGCCTGGAGTTTCCAGCCCTCCTGCTGCCACCGAAAGGTCTGGGGAGCCCCACGATCCTTCCCCGTGCTAACCAAGCCTTGAGGGATGGCCGTGCTTTGTCTGGACGGGTTTTACAGCTCTCGGGGCCCAGCTGTGCTCCCCAGGGACCAGGCAAGGCTGAACAGGTCACAGGGCCATGGGGACACCTGTCTGGAAGTCAGGAAGGGCAGAGGAGCCCGTGGTCTGGCCGGGGGCTTGGGGAGATGACAATCTGTACACTCAGAAGTTTATCATTTCCGAAAGAACACCTAACTCTATCGGTTCCCCCTCCTTTGTCATCAGAGAAAAACTCACACTTTCCTAACTGAAAGTTCAGTCTAAACATAAATGTCACTGAAAGCCCAGCGAGACCTTTGCTTCTCTGGTTTCGCTCTCCTGAGCTGTGGGGAAGATTATGCAACAGGAACACTGGGGTGACTCATCTTCTGGCATTGCAGTAAATTAGGAAATGTTTGCTGTGATGTTGTAGGGCTTTCTACCGGCTATTTGTGGGCTGCTTTTTTCTTCGCCACTGTCTTCAAATCTCAAGTGTTGCCTGTTGCCCTCGTCTGAGCTAGGAAAAGGCTCCTCAGTAGGTGCTGCAGCGCAGCTCTGGAGCAGAGGGTAACGACAGCAGCTGTTGGAAGGAAATGATGTTAAAGAAATTCTGAATGTCCTTGCTAAGCATTTTTGCCCCCCATGAGTATTTCTTGAAAGTCTTTGAATCACTGACTTTGTTTCTCTGCTGTAACTGTTGACAACATTCTCACCCATCAGGCACTGAGGGGGTCAAGGAGATTTTCCTCCCATGTTTGTTCCTGAAGCACAAGGCTTATCAAGATCACAGAGACTCTTCTAAGAGAGTCTGAATATATCAGAGGCAGGGCAAACTGAGTGTAAGAAAAAATCATGTCAGGCTCATCCCTCCTTTTTTGCAGCTTCTTTTGGTTTAAGGTTCAAAATAAATGTATACTTGTCTTGAAACATGAGAATTCACAAGGTGAGCCTTCCCTTTCCAAATTTATGGCAAGAATTAATTTTTGGAAGGAAACTGCAAAATAAAGAAAAATATTAATATTGTGAGATTGAAAGTAAAACCATGAGGATTGGAAACACTGTGAAGGACATCAACCAGACTGTTGGTCAAGATGTGTGATGCCATAAATAACCCTGATGTAAACACATGAGCCTTTGCTGCAATTTCATTTCTGGTTACTCTTTGTACGTATTCTTAAAGGATTAGAAGAGAGAAAGTCTTGGAAACACCTAAAGCTACATCAGAAATTCCACAGATGCTCCCTGGTTGTTAAAACGTCCAGTCCTGAGTTAGGACTTTTCTGAGCTACACCACCTATTATGGCTGATATAAACTGAAATTTCAGGGAAATAAAAAGGGCCATGAGGTTCTCAGCTTGCTCTGTACAGTACCTCATTTTTTCCAAAAAAGAAAGTATGAACTTATTTTACCATGGAAATCAAATAAGGCATCAAAGCCCAATTTCCTAAGGACAGTATCTATCAGTTTCTTTGAAGCAGACATTTTTATGACCAGCAGTGTTAACAAATCCAAACTAAGTATCCAATCTGTCAAGGAGAAAAATAAGTTTGGAATGAAAGTAAGTATTGCTCATTAAACTTTAATGGCGAGGCATTTAAAAGAAGAAAACCATCCATTATAACGTTGGTGGAATAGTGTGTTGTCAAATTCCCCAGAGAGGACTTTTATCACGATGTTTAAATATATTATATTAAGGGATGGCTGTTACTCTATTCTCTAAACAGGAGACTTTTTAGAGGAAAAGTTTAAGAGCAATATACATCCAGTAGTGAAAATTTCCCTATTGCCCAGCAATTAAAAGGAACCGTTGGATATTAATCCTGCCTGTCCCAAAGGATGTGCTGGGGGAAGAGCTGTGCTGATGCAAAGATGAACCAAGCAGCATTTATTCAACCTTGAAGAGGTTATTCCATTTTTTTGGGATCTGCAGGGTGATTAGTACCTGCCACTGGAAAGGGAGCCATTGTTTTAGGCTTGGTGATGAGTTCAGGCTCACGCTGGTAAATCCTGAAGCTGGAGGCCCTCTGCCTGCTGATCACACCCAGTTTTGTGTCCTGCCTGATCCCCGGTTTATGCAGGTGCACACCGCCAAGGCCCATCACCAGCATCTCCTGAGCAGTGTTTCCTCCTTCACTGGCATGCTCCCCTTGCCATGACTCCATCCCCCATGTTAAACACACCCTCTCCCCTGGCTCCCATTGCCTTTTTCAAGGCAGAACTTGTTCCACGTTTCCTTTCCTACCCCCTCACTCCAGTGATCACATCACGAGTCCCTGACTCCAGTCAGCCCCACTTGTGCCCAAGCAGAGCTTTCCCTTTAAAGCCTGTTTATTTTTAAAAGATACACGGGAGTGATTCCATTTTTGTTATAAACTGCTTCCACACCCAGAAATCCATCATAAGAAATGAAAGGAGAGAGCTGCAGAGCCTTTGCCCAGCTTTCTCCTGGGGAATCTCGGCGCTGTGGAGGCCGAGAGCCGCAGGCACGGCGGTGTCCCAGCTGATGGATGCAGTGCTCAGCCCTATCTCCAGCATCTCCACCAGCCTTTGAAGCAAAGATTACCACCTCTGCAATCTTTAATGATTTGATACCTTTGATATCACTGTCTCATCTCACTTTCTTGGGTTGCAAAACCCTATGAGGTCACTACGGCAGTCAAACGTGGCTCTCAGTTGGTGCTACAGCTCTGCCCTGATGCCAAGGCTTGCTGAAATCTTTGCCAAACTTTCATCACTTGAGCTGAAAATTTCATGTCAAAGGCCTGCCACAGTCTTGTTTGCCTTGAGGTTTTATGTACTCTTTTAATTTCAATTAAATCAAGTGAAGCCATTCGGGAAGGAACCAGAGAAGACACAGACCTGATGATCTGTCTGTCAATTTACTGTGACCCTCACAAAAACATTTATCACAGATTTTATTGCCACATCCTTGTTTTCTCCTCAGTTTCTATCAGCATGCAGGGAAGACCTTATTAAGGGGTGAATAAATGCTGCAAGGTGATGGAAGCTATAACCTGATAGCTCCTGCTCCATTTGCTGCAGGAGATGGGAAGCATGTAGGGAATTGAGGAGGAAATTAGAAAGAGAACCAATTAATGCAGCTGAAAACCAACCTGGAAAAATGTCTGTAAAACCCTTGCCTCAGCCACAGAAATTCTGAGCAGAATTAGGGAAGTCACTTGGATAAAAGATTCCCTGATCATCACTAAATATGCATTCTGCATTCACCAAGTTCCCGAGTGGATCTGAAGACAGTGGGGCTTTAAGAAGCTGCAGCGCTGCAAGGGACCGTGATTGCTCACACATCGTGGCCAAACCCAGAGCTGGTGAATACCCTTAAACTTGATTTCTCTCTGCCTCAAATGTCATCTGTAACCCAAGCAAAAGCCACCCCCACACCTCACAGGGGAACGGGAAGAATAAAATTTGCTAATGCCTGTCATCAGTGCCCGAAGAGCGCTCCCAAGGAAATGAATAATTCTGTGTTTGGAGCAGGATTTGAATAGCGAGCAGTAAGTGAGGCATGGGGACACACATTGCACAACCAGGAAGAACAAGAGGGTGAATAATGGTTCACTGAGCAAGTTTGTACATGGAAGGAGACAGGAGCCCTACGAGGAAAACTGTGCAGAGCCAGAGCAGAGAATAACACCAGAACACAGGGGCAGGGGAACGTTCAGACTCAGGGAGCATCCTGCTTTCTCAGTGGCACTTCCTACCTTTTGAGAACCTGACTGCTGAGTGCTTGATTTTGATGCTTCAGTGCCAAAATAAGTTTTTCTCTGAAAAAGCAGCGTTGTTGAAATCAGAGACAAGGCAGATACCTTGCACACAGCAAAAAGGGTTGGGGTCACTTTGGGCTGGAGATGATTTCTTGCTTTTCAGTCTCTGCCCACAAATGGTGCCCTGCCTACACCTCTCTGAACAATTGTCTCGAGAGTTTCCTGTTCTCAGAGCTGCCACAAACCTGGGCACAAGCTGCTGTGTTCGCCTGCACTCGTGTCACCCTTCTGGGGACACCAGCGGGCAATGGACCCCTGGGCACGTTCCACACACGGAGCTGGCCCACAGCTCCTCGCTCAGCAGTGACACAGGCTGCAGTTCATAGCAGCACACTTCATTTCTTCTGCTTGAGATTTGAGTAGCTCTGTTCCACCTCCATCAACAACAGCCTTGATCCTGCCTGTGGCAAATGGCAAAACTCCCACTTGTTGCACAGGGAGCAGTGTTGGAGCACTAGATTTTATTTATTTTTTTTTCCAGCTGAGTTGTGCAGAGACTTTTTGTCAGGCTCAGCAGGAGAATTGGGAATATCCAATCATCTGCGTGAGTCCAAGAGCAGATAGAACATGGGCATGCAAGGAATCTGCTGCTGTGACCCAGTGTAAGGTTTTGGAAGCAGAAAATGATGCCTCCCCTAGAGCACCATCCACTGCACCTCTGGAGCTGTTCCCTCTGCAGCTCCCGTGGTTTCAAATGGATTTCAAAGTGCTCATCATCTGCCAGGCCTGGACTTCTGGTCCCATCCAGCTGACTAAAATAAAAGCATGAAAAATGGAGTAAATTGGAACTATTATTTGGCACACATCTGGCAGCACAAGGACTGTCTTTCGGAATTGGAGTCCCTGGAGAAAATGCTTTCCTGCCGCACTTTCCTTGGAGATGCACACAGTGAGTTCCAGCCACTTACATATGTGGAAAAAAAAAAAGATTTTTAAAGCAAGTGACCTTAATCCAGGGAGACCTGTCAACCTTGGATGTATCTCAAGTTTCCCTTCCAAGGCTGCTGCAGTAATCCCCAGTTCATAAAGCTGAAGGCCGGGGAAATCAGAGACTCGTGGTCCTTGTGCCTGGCCTCTGCACAGCTGCACAGTTGGCTTTTCCCTCCTGGGTCGGTCTTTAAAAGGACTTAACCAAGGCTGACAAACCTAAAATTAGATTTGCCAGCTCCGGGAGGAGTGTGAACATGTCCCTCCCGTCTCAAGGCTGCATCTGTATGCAGCCAGGGCTGACTGGAAACCAGAACTGTTGTGTATCAGGAGCTGGGGACAGACAGGCAGGAAGGGAGCACAAATAAATATTGGTCTGAGTTGTGTCCACGCTTCCACTGACTCCACGAGGTTTTGGATCAGGCCCTCCGTGGGAATAAGGGCAGTGGGAGACTGTCCTTAGCACAGAAGTGCGTTACACTCACAATGAATGCCATTAAATGACAATTTCCTGTCCGCTGTGGTCCTCTGTGTGTCTTCTCTGCCAGCAAATCCCATGGGGAAGGGAGTGTCTGCTATTCCGTGTTTGTTTAGTGCCTCGTACAATGAGGCTCTCTTACAGTTGGGGCCACTTGATGCTGCCACAATACAAATAATAACGATTCTAATAATAAAATGCAGACTTCAATGGGCCAAGCTGCTATTTGGCCTGTCTTGCTGACTTGCTTCCTCCCACTTCCTCGCTTCCTCCTCCGGTAGAAGAGCTCTTCTACATCATCAATTCCCAGAGGTGGTTGTCCTCACTGTTGTTTGGCTCTGCAGGAAGCACCATTGCTTAAGACACTTGGCTTTCTTTTTTTAATTTTTTTTTTTTTTTTCACTGATGCGCTGCAGAAATTCTCCTTCCACACCCTTCACTTCCCGGGAACATCCGTCCCTTCGGATCATCGTCCCGGCCACGGCACCACTTGCACTTTCTCCAGCCCTAAAACCAGGGAAGAAGTGGAGATACCAGCCAGGGGCCCAGGCTGGGAGGAGCTGCAGAGAACACAGCAGAACCAGGAATCAGAGGTTGGAAAAGCCCTCCGAGCCCACCGAGTCCGACCGTTCCTCCAGCACTGCCAGAGGACACCGAGCCATGTTCCCAAGTGCCACATCCCCGTGGTTAAATCCCTCCTGGATTCCTGCAGCCCTTCCAGCTGCACGGTGGGGTTTCTCAGCAAGGACAACACCCTGGGCACAGGATTAGAGCAGCAAGTGCTGGGATAACTCCTTCCCACAGTATTTCATGGATGCAGCCAGTTTAGCTTTGTGTCCAGGGCTGGTTTCAATTTGGCTTCTCACAGAGCACTCTGTTGACAAAAATGGCTCTTGGCTAAGGTTCTTCTTTGTTTTGGTTGGAATTTTCCGAGTTTTCGGACAAAAATGCACATGAGGAGGGTTTTGATTTTCTGTCACTTAATCTGTTCCTCTGTTGGAAAAACGGAAGCTCAGTGGAAAAACTGACAGCTAAATGTATGTGAGCCCTCAATAAAAAGTTACAAGAATCAAGGAACAAAAATCTGTGAAAAAATTTTAACAGCACAACCATTTTTGCAGAGAAGATATTTAACATTTTCCGACCAGCTTTAGCAGTGACCTGTAATTAAAGAAGAGTCCAAGCCACAGAGTTCAGAACCAGACTTTCCCAGAATTTATGGGTGTCTGGGTTTGGTTGAGTCCAATATGAACCATGGCAAGAGCTGAGATCCAACTCCCACCTCTCCCAAGGCTGGACAGAGGTGGTTTGGAGGCATCTCTTCGTTCAGGGCATCCTGCTCTGGCTCAGAGGAGCTTCCACCCTGCTGGAGCTCTGGGAAAGGACAGACAGAGGTGTCTGTGCAGCTCCAGCATCATCTGGGAATGCTCCACACCATGTTACAATAACCCTTTGGAAATTAAATCAAATTACAGGAAAAATCAAGAGCGAAAGGAAAGAGATAAGGAGAGGGAAAAAAAGGAATTGCACAGGTATTTTTCAAGAAATGACAGGAGTTGCTGTCAAACCACCAGCTGACTCAAGGATAACTCAAAGAGATTCCTCACTCACCTGTGGCTGGGAGTAGGAGAGGTCGTTAGCACTGCCAGGCTGTGTCCAGGGTCTGCAGAAGGGTCTGAGGTCTCCTTGCTCTTGGTGCGGTGGGGAAACATTTGTGCCACCCTCAAGGTATGTATTTCTCTGCTAGGTATTCTGGGACAGGTTTTCACGCTGGCTCCACGTCTTGGGTGCTGACCTCCTTGGAAAATCTGTCCCAGCCAGGTGCTGCCAAGTTCCTGAAACAGTGGCCGTGGGCGATTTTGGAAATATGGCCACACCTGTCCTCGTTTCGCATCACTATCAACTCCAGCAAATCTTTAGATTGGCCTGATTTCAGCATTGCTTTGAATCCCTGCTGCCAGGTGTTGTTTGGGGAAAGGCTCTGTCCTCGCATTCGGCCTCAGAACAACTTAATCTTGTGTTTGGCCCCAAACCAAGGGGCCATTCCTACAGGCTAATAGAAATGCTTGGCTTATTGTCTTGCTGGGAACACACCGGGGTGGTTGGAAAGGGATCCCAGAGTCTGAGAAAACCAGGCTACCTGTCTTGCTCCTTGTTGAGACTGGTCAGGGCAGGCTGCCAGCAACAGCTGTTTCTTAATTGCACAGACACTTATCTTGTTCTGACACCGCATGCAAACATTAATGTCTTTCTGCAAATATGAATTTGGAGATGCACTCTGTGGGCTTTCAAAAGCCGTGTGTATTTCTTGGTCCAACAGAAGAGACAGATGGAGGGGCAGAATCCTGGGGACACACCTGAGCAGAGACACACAGCTGGTGTTGCCTGGTAAGCTGCTGACACAAAATGGCCTTGTAGCACCATTTCCAAGCAGAGGTGGCAAAGGCCAGATGCCAAAATCTAAACAATATGGGTCAACACCAGTAAGGTATTTGAAGGAAAGAGGTTGGCCCTAGTTGCGCTACACACAGGACTGCCTGAGGCTATGGGGGATCATCAGATCCCAGAATGGTTTGGGTTGGAAGGACCTTAAAGGTCACCCTATTCCACTCCTTGCCACGGGCAGGGACACCTTCCACTATCCCAGGCTGCTCCAAGCCCCATCCAGCCTGGCCTTGGGCACTTCCAGGGATCCAGGGGCAGCCACAGCTTCTCTGGGCACCCTGTGCCAGGGCCTGCCCACCCCCAGGGATGTTCGGTTCAGCCAGCAGCACACGGCCATCCACATGGCTCTCACTGCTGCCTCCGGGGCTTCCCTCTGCACTGCTGGGCTTGGCCAGCCCCCCAGGCCCTGCTGGTGCTTACACCAGTGTAGGGCACTGCTTACTGGAGCCCTGGACGTGTCTGTGTCAGGGCAGCCTCCGCTTCTGCAAGTCCTCCACGAGCGCCCCTCCACCCACGCCTGCTTAGTGCCCATCTCTAATTTTCCACCCGAGGAAGTCCGTCTGGCTGTTTGGGCGGGAGCCTTTCTCAAGGTTCCCAGCTCTGCCTGGCTTTCAGCAGAGTTTTATTTTTGGTGCTAAGCCCTAAAGCCAAAACCCCGCTCCTCCCTTTGCTCCGACCGCCGGTGCTGGGAGGCCGCTGTAAACAGGCTGGGGAGGGAGCAGAGAGGGAGCAGAGCAGAGCCCCTGCTGAAGGGGGGCTGCGGGGATGGTGTGATACACCCCCCTGGCTGCTCCTAGGATTCGTAATTAAGGTCTCCCTGGTGGAGACATGAGATCACCACGAAAGGGGACCTGGAAATATCTCTGTTCCTTGGTCGAGGCATGACATTTAAGATTGCCCCTACTAAAGAGAGGCCTTGAAAACAGCAGCTGGAACAGTCAGTGTTGGTCATCAGCTCTCTGTCTACTTCTCACTCATCCTCAATCCCATGAGAAATCCTATGGAATTTAACAGCTTAAACAATAGCTTCCACATAGATTAAATTGAGGCATTGCTCTAAAAACCCCCACAATGTATGAGAGTGATCTTTCTAAAGCTTCCTTTCAAAAATCTGTAGTGGGTTAATCCTTCTGCATTACATTAAATGTATGATTTAAATGATTCATAAACAAAGGTCAGGTCTGCTCCAGAAACTTTCCCTTGCACAGCTTCTCTGCTTGGGAATATGGATTTTCACCACATTTATGGACCAAATCCCCACACTGTACTCTTGCCACCAAGCCAAGACAGACTTCTGGTGCTAGACTTTATGGTGTTCTTCTGGAAGGAAATATTTCCTTTATCTGTACAAAAGGCAAAGGATCTGATAAACCCACTCCCCTTCCAGGCCCTGACACATGATGCGTAACCCTGGTGGGCCTGAAATGATCTTTGCTCAAATTTTATTTCCCAATTTCTGTTTCCTGAGTTGCACTGAGCTCTTTTGCTTTTCCCTTTCTTTCTCCTAAATGATTGAATGGAACTCTCACCCCACACATGGCACACTCTGTTTGCACAATGTACAACTTCCTAATTTCCCTTAAAAGCGAGAGTGAAACTTTGCAGCTGGAGCAGAACGGAGCTGGGCAAGGATTTGCTGCCCAAATGATAGAGGGGAAAGCAGGCTGAAAGGGAATGGCACACACAGCAACTGGATCTGCTGTCTGAGCCACCTTGAGGCACTAAAATAAGCAATTGTGCTCAACTGAATCTTGAATGGACTTGATGTTAAACCTGCGCTGAAGGACTTGGTTGGACTTCATGATCTTGAAGGTCTTCTCCAAACGTAACCATTCTATGATTTAGCTGAGTGCCCTGGGTGACGCAGGGAAGCAGCAATTTGCCTTATTCCTGCCCAAACTGGCATTTGGTGGGTGGCTGGGAGCTCGGAGCCTGCTGGTGATGCTGCTGTCCCTACACCACCAGTGACCTCCCCAACAGCACGTCCCTTTGAACTGGGACTGTGTGCTGGGAGCAGAGGAGCAGACCTGGGCTTGCTCTCTGCCAAGCCACGGCGAGCTGGTGTTTCTGAATGGCCCCACTGACCGGATGCAATGAGAATCAAAATCCAACAACTTGCCCAAAAGCTTGGTTTTCCTCCTAAACCCAAATTTCCAGCCCTGATAAAAGCTGGGGTGTAACGCTTGGGCAGTTTTAACTCTCAAAACCACATTGTGGTGGAAAATACTGGGCACTGGCTGCAGCACAGGCTCAGCAAGGCACTGTCATTTCTGGCTGCTCCTTCCAGGCTGGAAAAGGTGCAAATCTTCAGGTGCAATCCCACTTGGAAAGCATCGTGTGCTTCGAAGCCTTCAGCCGGGGCCAGGAGCCGGCGTCAGCGCATCCCCGGCGGTGCCAGCAAAGCCGCTCTCACCTGGCTGCCCGACACACTTAGAGGGAATATTATTGTTTTGTCAGTCAAACACTGGGGCTCCACTGAGGAATATTTTCCGTCAGCCAGGGAAAAAAGCCTCTGTGAGTTCCAGCCAGCCTGCTCAGACGGAGGGGAGTGATCCAAGGTGCCGGGTTTCCACACGCGCACCCTTCCCTCCGCAGTGCCCTGGAAGGGACAGGAATTATCCCGGGCTTTGCCACGTGTGTGCCAGGGGAGTGAGGAGAGCATGGGCAGGGCATGAAAGGGATGGAAAACAACTCCTCTGTTGTATTCACAGCATTTACTTTCTTTAATCTGATGAAACAGTAAATCTGCCCCTCTCTCTCCTGCATTCCCAGCATCACACAGGCTTGGGCTACATGGCTTACTGGAACTGGCTTGCCCAAAAGTTTTTCATTAACATTTTACCATGAAGAAATCCACACATCAGCCACACAGGCATGTGGTTTCAGTCCCTTAAAACACTGATTCATTACGTGTTTAGCAAACATTTTCTCCTGCATCTGCAAACAGTAGCTACTTCCAGACTTTCACTGGCCCGTGGTTGCTGCTGCTGTAACGCCTTGGCTTGCCTGAAACCAAAAATGTGAAGTTTCTTTCCAAAGGGCAGCTGCCCCTCTGAATGGGTTTGTCCTTCTCCCGGCTGGGAGTGCAGCCATCCCCGACTGCTCAGAGGGGCTGGGATTTAACCCTCTGTGCATCACCCTCAGAAAATGGGAGAGTCACAATTGCCTTTGGGATATCCTTTAGGGCTGCAGTGGGTGAGAGGCTCTGAGAGCTCTGCAAAGGGCTTGGTCCATCTGAAATCCTTAAAAAACAGAGGTAAATAAAAAGGAGCCTGTGGCCAGGGTCAGGCACACACCTCTGCCTGTCCGGGGTAACTGAGCACTGGCAGCACCCCTGAGCAGGTCAGCCTCTCATCCTTGGCATCCCCGTTGGGTCTGTGCTTTGTCCCTGGCAGCGGAGGTGAGTCAGTGCTGAAATCCCAGCTCCCGCCTGCACCGCTCGGGGCAGCTGTTCAAATAACCTGAGACGAACAGAACCATCCATTCCCTGAAAAACAACAACAGCCTCTTCCTCAGGGCTGCTTTCCTGCAGGGGTGAGGTGGCACAGCTGACGGCACAGGGACCAGGTAACCCCTGAGCCGCAGCAGGGAGGGCCCAAAGGCAGTGAAATTCCTACAAATTCCCTAAAAACCTGAAGTCCTCCTTCCTTGCACAGCACACATACACACCGAAGCAGATTTTACTCACTCCTCTGAGGAGGCAGAATTACTCACAGGTGGTTCTTTTCAAAAATACATATGGGCTGAGGCTGAGAACATATGGTCTGATGGCATATTAATAACAGAGAGCTGAGGTTCCCTGTTACTCACACGGCAAAAAGCAGATTGAGGGAAGGACACCTTTCAGAAGGAATTCCTGCTGCCCTGGCTGCATGAATCACCCCTAACCAGGTCACCCTGTTCCCAAAGCCCTGCCTAAGAAAAGCAGCCATTTATGGCTATGCAGAGATAAGGGGGTTTTTATCCCCTGTGTAGACGCCAGGGATGAAACCACAGACTTTCTCCCCCGTTATTCCGGGATGAAAGCACATTTTTGTGGGACACATATAACAAAGGCCATGATGTCCGGAGGAGTTTTGGTCACTGTTTTCCTATGGTCATCCCCAATGCTGATGGTTGTGAATGAGGAGGATGTTCCACCACAATTCTCTACAGGGCTCACAGTGGTGCCAGCCTGGGCATTCTTTACTCCAGAGTGTCCTTCCTCCCCTAAGTCACCTCTTCCTCCTCTTTCTTCTCCCTTTCTACTTAGAAAGGGAGGAGATTTATTCTAGGGGAAGGCGTGATGACTTTGTAGACGCTTTCCTTGACCTGCTCTTCTCTTAATTGCCGATACAAATGAAGGAGTTGGGCAGAGCAGCCCAGCTGCCACGCTGGCACACACAGCCCCAACCCTGCCTCTCCAGGGCACGCTCTCAGAGGAGATCCGGGGTTAAAAACTGCTCCAGTGACCCTTCCCTGCTTCTCCCTCGTGACAGAGCAGCCTTGGAGCCGTGATTTATGGGACTGTGAGAAAAGCAGCTCCTCCCTTGAACGTCCCAGTCCTGCACAGAGCGTTCGCCTCACTCTGGAGAGCAGGGAGGATTTCCCAGCTCTGTGAGGATCTTGCTCTTATCTCCTCAGCCCTGGAAAAGATCAAGCACGCTGCAGCTGGGAGCAGCGCTGCTTAATCCAAACAAAGCCTGGAAGGAGATGCCTCAGCCAGCTCACGCCTCGCAGCTGGGGCTGCGCTCCTTCAGTGGGATAAATACTTGGCAAAGCCAAGGGGAGGCCTGTGGCTCTCCTGCAGGAGATCTGGGTCCCTCGAGGGACTGGGAAGGCTTTTCCCTAAGGATGGGCCCAGCTCACGCCTGCAGTACCCACTTCTGGACCCACAGCTGACAGCTGCTCCTTGTGAACATGCCCAGGATCTCACTGCTGCCAACAAAACTACCTCAGCATTGATGGCTGAAATGCCCTGATGTGCCTTTGCCAAATTTATAAACTGGATTAAGTGCACTGGAGTGGGGAAAGAGAATGGGGATTGGAGAGGATGCAGGAAACGATACAAAGATTATATTTTTTTCCTGGGTTAAAGGCAATGACTTGTTTCAGGTTGCAGCATAAGGCAGGAAGAAAGAGCAAAGGAGCTGTAAGCTGATGTTTGCTGAGGAGAACCCCAGGGATACCCAGATCAACTGAACCAGAAAGAAAAGGGGCCCCAGCTCCAGAAACAGCACCAGAAATGGGGGATGAGGTGCTCCCCTCGTTGCTGCAACATTGGACCAATATCCCTGAATTCAGCTAAATGTGCCTGCACAGCCAATTGATTTTCCTAAATATAAAGTCAATGGGAAATCACAATTTCCAATTGTGATTCCAATTCCAGCCTAAAAAAGAAATATAGAAATCCCTGCCCAGCATCCACTTCTAAGGGTCTGTATTTCCAGAGATCTGGAGTGCTGCTGGTGGGACTTGGCTTCGGGAGAGCAAAGCACAACCACCTCCCTCCCATTTGATCCATCCTGTGGAAAGCTCAGCGTGCCCAGGGTGAAAATCCAGCTGGATAAAATAAATGTCTAATCTCTTACAACACCCAGTAAAACAAAGGTGCACGGAAGATTGACTTTTATCGCGAAATTTGCCACAGTTGATTTTTCCAGCTAAGGATGTTCCTTCTCTGCTGGGCCTTAAATTTGTCTGCACGAAAGGACTGTGGAGAGGGAAGGCAAATGAGTGAAGGTGTGAAATCAATGTACATAAACTCAATGGCCCTGAGCCTGGAGGCTGAGGCTTTAGTTGGCTGCACTTCATGCAAAACGAGCTGAGACCCCTCTATTTGACTCCAGGCAAGCCTGCAGACAGATCTTTCACCTTCCACCTCTGCTAATTCATCTTGGCTTTGTGTTAATGGGACAACAAATCCAGGTTTTTGTCCCCAGAGCAGACGGAATCGCGGCAGGCACGGGAGGGGCCATGCTCTGCTGCCAGCCTGGGAGGGCAATCCCTGTGCCAGCAGCTCAGGCAGGATATTTAAGTTATATATCAAAGTTAAATATCTTTGATATCAAATTTCCTTCCAGCTCAAAAGATACCACAGTGTGTCCACATGTGTGCTCTGAGCTGGAATATATCAGTGAACTCCCTTGAGTTTTGAAGGACAGGTGTATCCATTAATGCTCTGGCTTCTTATTAATTCATTTATTTCATTTGTACAAGTAGCCCAGATTTAAATAACTTATGTTTGGTACAAGGAACTGTGAGCAGGAAGAGAGGAGCCAACAGAGAAGTTTCCACGGAAACTTTAGAGCCTCTTGCAGTGCCTAAAGGGGCTCCAGGAGAGCTGGAGAAGGATTGGGACAAGGGATGGAGGGACAGGACACAGGGAATGGCTTCCCACTGCCAGAGGGCAGGGATGGATGGGGTATTGGGAATGAATTCCTGGCTGGGAGGGTGGGGAGGCCCTGGCACAGGGTGCCCAGAGCAGCTGTGGCTGCCCCTGGATCCCTGGCAGTGCCCAAGGCCAGGTGGGACGGGGCTTGGAGCAGCCTGGGACAGTGGGAGGTGTCCCTGCCCGTGGCACAGGGTGGCACTGGGTGAGCTTTAAGATCCCTTCCAAAGTAACCTCTGCTTGTGCAACTGCTCCAAACGCAGCCCGTGCAGCAGAGAGGGCAAAAGCGAAAGCCCGAGCACTCCGTGAAACCGCGGCACTGACCCGCCCTCGGCCGCTGCCGGTCCCCCTGAGGGCCCGGCCCGAGCCCAGCGCTCCCCGAAGGCCCGGCCCGAGCCCGGCGCTCCCCCCGGGGACCCGGCCCGAGCCCGGCGCTCTCTGAGGGCCCGGTCCGCGCCCAGCTCTCCCCGAGGGGGCTCGCCCGGAGCCCGGCTCTCCCCGAGGGGGCCCGGCCCGACCCCAGCGCTCTCTGGGGGCCCGGCCC
>VWPU01001119.1:0-65405 GCA_013398955.1 Callaeas wilsoni | reverse complement strand
CCCGCGCCCGGTCCGCGCCCTGTCCCGCGGCCCCAGCGCCCCTCGCCATCGGCGCTCGGCCCGGCCCCGCGCCCGGCTCACCCGCGCCGCGACAGCGGCCACAGCAAGGGGGAAGGAACCGCTCGCCGCGCAGCTGCCCCCCTCTCCCCTCCCTGCCGCCGCGGGCAGCCCCCACCGACCATGTCGCGGCCGCTCCCGCTGAACCCCCCGTTCCTGCCGCCCACCTACGGCGTGCTGAAGTCCCTGCTGGAAAACCCGCTCAAGCTGCCGCTCGCTCACGAAGACGGTGAGGCTTCCCCGGGACCCCTCGCAGCGCGCCCCGGTCCCGCTGTCACTCGAGGTTCCGCGGCGTCGCTCTCCCTTTTTCCCTTCCCTCCGCGCGTCCCCCTCCCAGGGTGCTCCCCCGGCGATGGAGCCCCGGGACGGCTCGCTCAGGGCGCTCTGCGGGGAGCGGCGGCCGCCCCGGCCCGATCTAACGGGACGCGCTCGGTGCTCCCATCGCCGGTCCCGGCGGATGGACGCCAAGGGCGCTCGGCGCCTCGGGTAAAGGGCGCCGGGATCCCCATCCCAGGCCCCACAACACACCGCTCCCGGCCCCGCGTTCCCCGGTTCAATGGGAGAAAGTTGCGGCTTCCCCGAGAAGCGGGGGCAGCTCGGGAATACCCGCACCGCGTATGGCGAACGGATCGAGCGCGCACGAAAAGCAGAAACCGAGGGAAGGTCTAGCAGTTCCTGTCTCCTCGTCTTGCCTAGTTCCACCGCCAAGCAACTCGCAGGATTTCACCGGGGCTGTTGTATGAGGTTAAAAATAAAATGCTGCGAAGGCTTGGTAGCTGACAGGAAGCTTTATGAGTTCAGATTCTTGCAGATCTTGCAGAGAAATCAGGCGTTTCCTTTATAAAACGTGCGTTGAAATCACTGGAGGCTGTAGAAATGAGGAAGCCTCAGTTTAACTTTTTCTTTGCTTCTGCCTTTGAATATTTTGTTGCCTTTTGTGAACATCAAAACCGTGTTCTGTCAGCCTTTGCCACTGCATGTTAGTAACGTTTAGAAGTGCAGAATTTGAGGACTACTTTGTTTGGGCAAGGACTAGCAGGATCAGGACCTTAGTTTAGAAGAATGACAGGATCCCAGGGATTTTAGGCTAAGACTGTTCCTTTTCAACAGACTATATTAATAGCTTCCAGTTTGCTGGAATACTTAAATGTTCACTTTTAAGTCTGTTGAGTACTTATTGAAGCTGACATTCAAAGGTGTGCATGGGGTAGAACTGTTAACTAAAACCAGAGGACAATCTCAAAAATGTGATTGGATTCCATAGAGGTGCTCAGTGACATGACCCCTCAATTCTCCTCCAAGTATAGTGAGTCAAAGGAGTTATTTTTTTGAAGGGAATATTCCTTTCTTACACCTGAGAGTACAGTAGAAATAATGGAAATAGTAGTAGCTAATGTTTTAATTACTGAGCTCTTACATGTTTATTATGTGTTTTTGTTTAAGCATTCGGTAAAGAAAAAGACAAAGAGAAGAAGTTAGATGATGACAGCACCGGTACCACAGTCCCTCAGTCAGCTTTCTTGGGTCCAACATTATGGGACAAGACACTGCCATATGATGGAGACACTTTCCAGTTGGAATACATGGACCTGGAAGAATTCCTCTCAGAAAATGGCATTCCACCCAGCCCAAACCAGCATGAGCCTAGTCCACACCAGTCAGGTCTCCAGCAAGCTACCTCAGCATCACCTTCTGTCATGGACCTCAGCAGCAGGGCTTCTACTTCAGTCCATCCAGGCATGGTGTCGCAGAACTGCATGCAGAGCCCAGTCAGACCAGGTAAATCAGCCCTTAGAACTTCCCTGTGGAATTTGGCATGAGCCCCTCCTCCCCACTGTAAATCATTGCTTCTCCCTGTGCAGCTGACAGGCAGCTTAGAGCCCAGAGGATTCCTGTCACTCACACTCCAGCAAATAAAAACAATAGCTCCAGTTATTGCTAAGATGCTTCACCAGGATTTTTGTTTAAATTATCTAAGGAAAGCTCTGGAAATTCCAAGGAAACTTGGCTACCTTGGTTGGTATCTTAGCTGTTAGCAAGTAAAAAGACCACAGAGAAAATGGCATAGATGCCACAGTGTTGTATGAGCAGGGAAAAGGACTGTGAAAGAGAATATTCCTTCAGCCAATATTTGATGTGAGAACACAGGAGCGGACAGTTACTCTGGAGTTAAAGGTTAACGTTTCTTTCTTGAAATTTTGGCCATAATCTTAATCTCTACTGAGCACAGTAAAATTCACCACAGGAACTGAGTTTTGGAACGATGTTATAATCTTGCTTAAATTGGCATAAACTGAGTGTAACTCTGACCTGAGTTCATAACTTACATCTGTAGTCACCTTAAGCTTAAGAAAACACCATGGAGTCCAAGGCCTGGTTGTAATGCACAATTCCAGCCTGTCTGATGTCAGTGGAAGTCTTCTATTATTTTATTAGCACTTGAGATCATCCCTTTAGAGACACCAGTCCGAATCCAGAGTAACTGCTCTGGCTTGACATCAGCATGGCTGAGATCATGGGCAATGGAAGAGTGTCAACATTGAAGTTTGGGAAACATAGAGCTTTGCCTTTTTCCTTAGGGAAAAAAAAAGTACAGAGAGTGACTTATTTATTGTGCTCTTCTGCTCACACGAGGTGTGCTAGAGCAAAGTGTGCTCTTGGCAGCAGGAAACCACTCCTCTCCCTTCTGCTTGATCGCTTGCCATGCTCAGCGTGCAAAGTCATTGTCAGAATCATCTGATAAGGAGGCAAAATAAATAAATAGAGAGGCAAAAGTTGTGGAGCAGGATGAAATAGAAATGTCTTACAAGTCTGCAATGTTCCTGTCTTGTTAAAAAGAAATAAAACATCCCCCAAAGCTCCCCAAACCTGTCAACAGACTCCTTGGCCCCCCAGCAGAAGTGTGTGTTTAGTCATGGATTTCATTTACTTACTTTTACTCTGTGTGGATTTGACTTTGCTTTGTGTTTCAGTTTCAAGGCTTTTCATGGTTAACTAATAACTTATAAGGGTGTCCAAAGTTAAAATATATTTGGAATAGGCAAGAGCAGAACATGAAACCTGTTGCTTTTTCTGAGCCAGCTTTAAAAATAGTGCATATGTGCTACACCATTTTCTGTCACTTGTGCACACACAAAATTAAAACAGATAATCTGTCCTCATTCTCTTTTTTTTTTTCCCAGAGGAGCCTGGTAGTGAGCCAGGCTTTTAATGATCACCTGTCAGAATTTATTTGTAATCAGCTATCTGTGTGACTTTTAAACTCATTGATTTTTTTTTTCAGTTTTTCCTGAGCCCTTTGCAGCTTAGGGTTACAAACTTATCTCACTGTGCACTTTTTTACTGTTGTAAGGGATGTTATGTCTCTTGGGGTAGGATAAAACATCTAAATTTACAGGTATTTTTCCCAACACCATCTTGCCTTAACAAGAATAGAATTTTTTTGTTAAATTGTGTTTTAAATTAAATTAAATTAAATTTGTGGCTTTTGTTTGTTTTTAAAGGGACCTCATTTCACTTCTTAAATAATATTTTCTTGTCCCCCATTACAGATAGGAACTGTGACTTAATTAACAGTAGTCTGGTTTCTCATCAGGTCGTTGAAATTTTTATGTGCTGTCATGTGAAAATCTTTCTTTGACAATCGGTACTGAAGAGAAGACCACCTCACAGTTTAGCATTTGAGCAAGTTTGAGAATATAACAGCATATATTTTTAAAAAAAGTTTAGTAAAAGTAAAAATGAGCATTTAAGAGGTATCGTAAAAGGGCCAAGGAAAATGTACTGCTTTGAAACAGGGAGGTAAATGTTAAAATCATTGTAAGGTAGCCTGTTGGTTAATACATCTTAAGACATTGAAATAGATTTTTTTTATTGTCACGCAAAGAAAGGTTTTTAATTGGCGTGAGCTGTCATTCCAGTATACTTAGTGTTGTGATTTGTGTTACTGTAATAAAGCAAAGAACAAGTAGTAGGAAGTATACACTTTCAATACAAATTAGTTCCATGTGATCTTACTACTTTCAGGAAAACTGAATGTTTTAGGTGATAGTAATTCTAAAAGTATTTCATTGGCGTGTTTTCTGAATTTTGCCTTGCAGTGGAGCCTGTTTGAGCGTGTGGGGCTAGAGGAAGGGTCCAGTCCTGTGCTGCTCCTGTCCCTCTTTGCATGGCTCTTTGAGCTTGGCACCGGGGGTCGGGTGCAGGTGGTCACAGCTCCCAGCCTGCTGATCCCTGTCCGGGGGGACATTCCCTGGCACGGGGAGCCCCGGCTGTGACTCTGCCTCGGGGATGGTCCATGGGAGAGCAGCGGGAGGAGATTTAATTTTGTGCATGTGTTCCAGCACAAGCCTTATCTGTCTGTAGGAGTGAGAGGTGTTGCCCAAACATGTTTTGTGCCATGTCTGGAGGAGATCAGGAGATGTGCACTGGCATTCCCTGAGTGTCATCAGGCTCACCAAAGCTGTGCTGACCCTGGCTGTGGACATGACATTACCAAATTCTCACTGATTTTCTCTATCCCCGCTAAAAAATGTAATGGCAACAAAAAGGATCTGTATGAATCTACCCTAATTCTGTATTTCCAACTCAGATTGTATGGTCAATGGAAAGATGTTTAGGCTCACCAGTTTATCGTCTGCAAAGAACAAAGCAAGCACCTACTTCCCATGCATTTCTGTTCAGGGAGTGTAGTTACAGAAATTTCTGGCTTTGTTTTGACGAGGGACACAGGGCAATGACTTGCAAGAGTGAAACCATGTATTTATCTTTCACAGTCCTGATTTTGTTAATAAAAAATAGTATTTTGATTTATTTTAGCATTGCAGACCAACATTCATTGTCATGTGTAGATGCATTTAAAACTTCTGTTTTGTCTTGGTATTGGATGCTGGTAGGTTGCTTGAAATCTGTGGTCTCCACAGAAAAACGTTTCCAGATTTTTATGAGGCTTTTAAAGTAACCCATTACTGCAAACACACTTTTGTGGTTCTTCATCTGTTGCACACCTCATGTAGTCTTTTGGTGGAATGTAAATCTCCATTTAAATGCAGAGTCCTTAAAGAAATTTGGAGTAATTTTTAGCTGTTTGTATGTAAAGGGAGAGTGTATATTTTGCAGGTGACTAGTTGGTTGTTGCTTTTTACCTGGCTCTTTTCCCTGTGTATCCCTGATGGAGGTGGTTGGAACAGGTACTGTAAAGGGTTTGAAAGGTGTGAATTAGAGAAGCATCAGCTAGATCTGGTGGGGAATCCCAACTAGAAGGTTTTTAGGATTCTGTGGTTTAGATCTGAATTTTCTGTTTGCCACCAAAGCCTTGGATGTGGGGCTGTGTCAAGGGATGCTGCTGGCACAGTGATAACCAGGTGTTGTTTCTGCCTTGCTCCAAAGGAGGACGGGGCTGTTGGGGGCTCTGAGAGAGCTCCCTCCTTCTTTGTGTTCTCTGATGGTGGTTTTCTGTCCGTGTTGCCTGCATGGCTTAGACTACTTGCCAGAGATTATTTAGGGAAAGGAAAAAAAAATGAAAAAAAGGCTTTGTAATCCGCTGCAGAAATATACCTATGTGCAATATCTGCAAGTCTTCACTTAAAAAAAATAAAATTAGAGGCGCATTAATCAAAAAGCTGAGAATTGTTTCCATGTGAAGTGCACTTACACCTCCTACCCCAAAAAGATTTTTATGAAATTCTGTGGTTTATTCGATCAGTCCAGATACTCCGTCTAGAGTGCAGTATCCATTACCTCTGGCTTCTTGCACAGGCACTGAGCTGCGGTGACTGACACCAGGCACCACGGGGTGGCTTTCAGTGTATTTTGGAGCTCTTGTTTGTGATGGGCACGGCAGCCAGCTGGGAGAGGCTTGTTCTTGCTCCCCGCAGCCTCCTCCCGGGGTGCCTCGGAGCGGGGGCAGCCCGCAAAGGGCGTGCGGGCAGCACTCCCTGTATTGCAGCCTTCCTTCCCCCGCGTTTCTTAACGTGACCTCCTCCTCCTCCAGCGCAGCTCGGCACAGTGCAGGGCAGCATTCCCAGCTGCCAGCTTGTGCGTGGAATCCTCTCCTAAGCTTTAATCATTGTTTACAAGCCGTCCCTGGGTGTTGCACGAGCCCCTTCTCTCTCCGAGGCCAGGCGCTCGCTGCGGGAATTTCCTGACCTTCGGTCTCCCGCGTGACGCTGGGAATGACCAGCTCCGCCATCCCCGGGCCGGTACCGGGAGCCGCTGCTCACACCGAGCCTCACGTGAGGCTCCGGGCGGCCGCGGGGCCGTGCGCTGCCGGCACGTGTCCGGCCCTGTGCCGCCCTGTGCCGCCCCGCTCCGCCGGCCCCGCGCGGGCACCAGGGGCGCTGGCGTGGAAGAGCTGCGCCCTGCGCTGCCGCTGCCAGGGAAGCGCGATCTGCGGGCAAGCCTCGCGAAACTGCTTTCTGGATCAAAGGAAGATGCAGAATATATTCAGGCAAATATTAAAAATAGCCTGTCACATGATAACGGAGGGGAAAAAAGTGCTGAACGCACGGGCTTGTTAATGCTGGAAGCAAGAACACCGTGTCTCCTTCAAGAGAGCTAATTTTAATATTCACAGTTAAATGTTGATTATTGGTTAAATAATTGCTTGACTGCGTGAAAGAACTTGAACTTAGTTTGGAGTTCAAACAGTAAACAGCATGAAATAATCTCGGGTGTTAGGCTGTACAGGGAGAGCTCCTTGTGCAAGGAAGGGCTATACAGACTTAGGAAGAGGGCACATACAGGGAAGACCTAGGATTTGGGGCCTTTTTCTTGTCCCCTTAAAGATATTTCAAGGATATCTTGAGTGTCAGACTTGTTACGATTACTTAGAAAAGTACAATGTATTTTTCAGAGCTTTGCTTCCCCTCTCGAAGTGCACTGCAGAGTGATTGAATGGTTCTCAGGGCAGTGATTTGATATTTTTTTTAAGGAGCAAGTACACCCTGAAGTCTTTCATAAAACAATACATTATAGTGAAGAGAGAAGACCTCATCAGGAGATGTATACAAAGACACTGATACTATCTGATTAGATGAAGCTACTAGGAAACACATTAAATTGTTCAATCTCTACATATTTTTATGACAGCAAATTGGCAATTGTGGAAGCTGCAGTGGCCAGATTCTGCCAATTAATCTCAGCAATAAGTACTTTGCTCCTCATGTGGTCTCCCTGATTTCTGTATGGCTCAGCAGGTAGCAGCTTGTTGACTGCTCTCTGTCACCTCCCAGGTGGAGCAGCAAAATGTCACCATTCACTCTCTTGTCATTCATCTTTCTGGATTTTTTTTTTTTAAGGGGGGTAACAGCTCTCAGTGGCCAGTGGAGTTTTTACAGGATGAGAGGGCTTAGTCACCATCAGTAAAAAGGATGTTAGTGCATTATGAAATCAGAAGTTTGGTTGCCTGGCAGTACACTATGGAGCTGTTTAGTATTTATGTCACACAAAACATGAGCGTAGGTTTCTTTTTTTTCCTTTTGTTAAATCTTCATTTCATAACAAATAAAATGTATTTTCAATATTTTGTCTGAATTTTACAGAAGACTGGCGATCAGAAAAAAATATTTCAGCTATTTTCAAGGAAAACTGTGGGTTGATCTTAAGTAGATAATGAAAGCTCTGAAAAAAACCATTTACTTAAATCTCAAATCTATTCCACTTAATGGACTAAGCTATACATAATCACCTGGTATAGAAAATGAGTGTAAAATGCACAACTGTATCAAAATGAATGTATGACAAACAGATTTTTTGGTAGCTTGTATAATCTTTTGTTTTCAAATGAACAAATGATGATAAAGAAGCGCTCTGTTTATCACAAAGCTGGATTTGGTCCTTAGAGCTGGAGAGCTGCAGTGCGGAGAGCTGACACAGGTGGGTAAGGCAGCATGTGTCGCAACATTTCTTTTCTTTTTGCTTTTATCCTGGTGCTCTTCACAGCACTTCAGCTTTGCATGACTGAGGTGCTATCCATCAAGTTTTAAATGAATGCAAAGTATTGTTCAGCCTCTCACATTTCTAACACGCTTGGAGCTGTGGTACAGTTTTGCTTCCCTTGTCCCATTCTCTCAGCTAAGCTTTGCCAGGACTAAATTTGGCCCAGATTTTTGTTGTGCGCCCTCCAACACCATTGCTTAGCTCCTCTGATGTGGCAAGCTCTTGCTTCAGGGTTCTCTGCTCAACTTTGAGAGAAACAGCTCTAGCTCTTCATCCCACTGGCATTATTCTCTTGTTCATATTACTTGCAATTTAATGAAAACAGGCACTGAGCATCTTGGCGCTCTTTGTTTTGGTGTATGGCTGTTGTAGGAGGAAATAAAAAAATCCAAATTGCATTAGGGTTCTAGAAAACTCCACTCCTTATGAACTGGAACACAAATGTGTTCTATGCAAAACAGGAACCCACAGATGTGTTTCCTACAAGCAGAAGCTACAGTGAACTGGAGCAATAATTCACCTGTAACCAAATGTCATCCTTAAATATGCAGTTGTATAAGCAGAGAGGCAAAAATACAGAGTTTGTTGAAGATGGAGAGTGGTTTTAAAAAAAAGGCATTCTTTTCCAATTAGCCTTAGGGAGCTCAGCTTGCTGTAAATTCTTTGTTCTGGAACATGGCTATGGACAATAGGTCAAAGATTAAGTAATTCATTACAGAACTGGTTGGTTCTCCTGAATTTAATAAACAAATGAATGAACAGGGTTCTCTGTCCACAGCAAGATCAATTAATCTGTGTGGCATGATTGGATCTTAAGTTTTATTTAAAACGCTTGCAAGGCCTCCCTGCTTACTTAATGTCTGTGTGGACATTGGTGTCTTTGAGGTGACCTGAGCACTCAGCAATCATGGCACAGGTGAAAGCACTCCAACAGAAATTAAATGTGGAGAGGAAGGAAACTGTAAATTGCAGTTGGAAAAAATGAAGGAAAAGTAATGTGAAACCTGAAAGTGCAAAATACTGCAGAAATGCATTTAATGGAGCAATCAATATTTTTAGGACAGCAAGATTATTGAAATAACAGCACTAAACCTTCTTGTAGAAGAGCACATTGCACAAGGCTGCAGAACATAAAGCACAGGCTCAAGGCTTATGCTGAAGCAGACGAGATGACTTAAGACAATTCAGTCATTTTTACCAACTCACCATTGCAACATTTGGAAATGAGTCTTATTCCAGCAAGAAGTCTGCTTTAAAAAATCAGCTGTGTTCTTGCCTTAGTAATGCTTAGTAAATAGGAACTAAGCACTCAAACCCAAGTCCTGTTCCTCATCAAAACAGGGAGGGTTAAACTGAATGTGAAGGGCCCTGCAGCAATCAGTCCTCAACTGCTGCCCCTCTTTGTGCTGCACAGTGGAAATATGGATGCTGGTGACGTCTGCAGTCCCTGCAGCTGCGGCCCTTCCGTGGGGCACTGGCCCTTTTGGGCACGTAACTCCTGCAGCGTTTGCTTGCTGTCAGGGGTGAGCATTGGGGGATTTTTTTGTTCCTGTTTTTCTATGAAAACAAACCAAGTCTGGTCATGCTAGGTGTGTATGGCCTCTTGCCATGTTCCCGCTTGCTGGTTTTTTATTATATCGGCTGATTTTAACCAAATGTAGCAAGAAAGTTGTGATTTTGAAGAATTAATTACAGTCCTAAAATTTCGTGAAAATAAATGAGTGGATGTATGAGTGGATATAGGATGGGAATGTGTTGCTGAGCAGGAGGAGTAATGCAAATGTGCATTTTCTACATCAGAAAATGTACATAAGACCTTTAAAATGCCTGGTCTGTGTGAAATGCTTCTAGAAAAGCTGACATCCTTTTAGACACCAAGAGATGCCAATTCACTTTGAGAAAATAATCTGCAAGAAACCAAATGTAATTGGTGTGGTGTGTGTTGGAGGGAGGGGAGTCACAAACTTTTTCCACCATTTTTCTTCCTTGGAACTCCTCAGCTTCTTGGGTTCTGTGATTAGATGACACTGTGGGGTTTCGTTTAGAAAGAGAATTTAGAAAATGAGCTGTAAGGTTTGTAAGCAAGATGTTGAAAATTCTGATCCCATGCAGTGGAATGGTCTTGATCCTCTTCAAAGCCAAGCACAGTAATTTACTGAAAAATTTTCTGAACTTTATGCATCCTTGCTGTATCCTTTTCCTGTTCTGCAGCAGAGTCACCTCAGCTCTGCTGCCTCATTTGAAACTACCTTGCAGTGATCTGACTTCAGATTTGATGGCTCTTATCACAATTTTTGCAGTGTCACATGCGGGCGCGCGTCCAAGTGACCTTGTGCACGCATCCCGCCGCTCATCCCGCCCTGCACATGGAGCTGGCTGGCTCTAATCTGGGAAATTTTCCACCCTGCCACCGGGGCCTGGGCTGCAGCGAGGTCAGGAGTCAGAGAGGAACAGGGGAGAGTGAGAGTGGGCTAAAAGCGTTGAGGGATCAAAGAGGAAAAGTAGGTCGTGGCAGGGTACGTGTGCTGGGAGGAGGGCTGGGGGAGCACAAGTGAGGGGGAAGGTTTGTTTTGCTATTGGCGTTTCAAAGTTGTGCAATTTAAGAATTGGATTAACCTGATATGACTTTGTTTTTCTGCCAGATTAGATATGCTGGGTTTCTTGGCATCGTGAATTGTACAGTACATTGTGTGCTGTAAAATACGGGTGTGTCGGGATAGAGCTGTAGTGACACAACCCGCTCTCGTGTAATGCAGCACTGCTGGCTGGACTCCCCTGCTCTCTCCCCCAGCACATCCTTGGCAGGGCAGTTACAAACTTGAGAGAACCTCTCTGTGTCCCTACATTCTGTTTCTAGCACAGCATGAAGACATTTTAGTACCGTTTCTGATAAGGTAACACTTACCTGAGGTCTAAGAACCTGTTTGGTCTGGCCATGGCATATGCAGTATTAAATGTCTCTAAAAAAGAAAAAAACTGTTTGAAAAGACACCCAAGAGTCTCTTCCTGCTTCCTCAGGATTAAGTTGGAGAAAGTTTATTGGGAAATGGTGCAATTCTTTTTTTCTGCCTTTTTTTTTCTAATGTGTTTAAAACATTGCGTTCAGCTTAGCTTTCGAAGAGTGAAAAAGCAGATACAGATCTGAAATAACTGCAAGTGCTGATCTCACTGTTGTTTGAAGTATACCACAGAAGCATGTCAATGTCAAAGTAAAATTTTCACAGTAGTATATGTTTGCTCAATGGTTTTGTATTTTTGTTTTGTTTTTGGTGCTGCATTCATCCTGAGATAATTTGGTTTGGTGTATCCTTTTTATACACTGGGCTTGCCCTGTGAAACAGCCCAATTCTCTCTGCTTATTGCTAGGTGAGGGTGGAGTACTAAAGAAGGGTGGCCAGAATCACAGCCCTATCCAGCTGGGTGATCGCTGCTCTGATTAATAAGGAGTGTGAAGAGTTTGGGAAGTGAAACTACAAATACCTTGGGGCACTGTTGTTTAATTCCTACTCTGGTTTTCCAGACTTTTCCAGGGACCTGAGCTACCCACCCTGAGCTACCCAGGCAGGTTAGTCATGAGGGGCTGACCAGAGCATGGCCTTTGTCACCAGCTGCCTAAGGGCCTGCCCTATGTATCAAAAGCTGTACACTGAAAACTGAGGAGTTATGTCCCTGCCTGTAGTGAAGATTGTTTCTCTTGGAAGAGAAGAGCATAAATAACAGATCAGGTTAATAAATCACATATCTAGATTGTGTTGTGCTCCTCGGCTGTGGGTTGTTACTGTGTGCTCCTCTACTAACTCACGAAGGCAAAACGCCACAGGGCTTGCTTACCAGGTGAAGGTGTTTCTGGAGTGGTAGAACATTTTTTGAGAGCAATACCAATTGAGTAAAATGTAGCAGGAAGCGGACTTTGTGAACACCTGCATCACTGAACTCTATGCTTACATGAGAGAATTAGGGAAGAGTGCAGCATATTTGAAGTTAACCTGCATATCTGCCTTCTGAGGAGGTTAAACCACAAGCCTTCAGTAGCACATGTTGGACAGCTGTGGTTTGGGCGTCTGCTTGAAACACCTTGCCTGTAGGTGCTTTGGCACTTAACAACCCAGGGCATGGATTGTCCAGGCTCCAAGGCCTGATGTTGGTGCATCCATAATCACGTGGCTGCCCTCCGAAAGGCTGATCTTTCAGTTGAACCGTGCTCATCACCAGGTTTAAGAAGCACTCTTCCAGAGTCTCTTATCTGCTCAATTTTCTCAGTACGACGTGGTTGATGTCATTGTTGAAAATTGTGGTAGTCTCTGTCTGGAAGCTGTTCTGAACACGTGAAAAGAAGTCATTAGCCTAGGAGAAGGAAAGAGCTGGAGGTGTAATTGTCAACTCGTGTGCGTCTCTGATTTCATCAGGTGCTGCACGTGTCTGGTTTATCAATTTATTTCTGTTAGAAAGTAAACAAATCTCACTTTTCTTATGTACTCTGGTGACTGCTTCAGCCAAGTTGCTCTTATCTGCAGCAGGGATGTACTTCTGAGGTCTTGTGTTTGGGGGCTTTTCTTTCTGCATCCACATGTAATCTGCTCTCAGGGATCGTGCTGCTCTGACGCTGGCCAGTGATGCTGTTTGTCTCTTCCTAAGTCAGTTATTTAAAAACATTATTATCACTACTATCAAAATATAATCCCTGATCATTGGGGCAGCTGTTATCCTGCATGTTTTGCAGGTTGAATCCTTTGGCCAGGTTCTGTCTCACTTCGTGGATGTTTCTCTGTGTTTAGCAGTGGCTGTTCAAGGGGTGTCTGCACAGTCTGAACCCTGGGGGATGTGCACCATCCATCCTGGGCCACATCCTGGCAGGCCTGAGCACCTCTGAGTCTCCTCAGTGTGGACTTCAAAATCACTCAGCATTTTGCATTTTTTAAATGCTGACGGGTAGCTCTCAATCTTACCCAACAACGAATTTCTAGTGCCTTTTCCAAACCAGGTTCTCTCAGGATCTGCATCCTTGCAGGAGCTGGTGATGTGTAACTCCAGTAGAGATCCAGCTGAACACCAGGTGCTCAGCCCTGGGAGCCCAGTTAACACCTTATTAAAATCCACCACTGGCAACCCAAACCTTTAAGCAAACCCCTCAAGTAATTTTTTCTGCTGCCCTTCAGTTTCTAGCCCGTGGCTGGTTGTTTCCCACTTTCTCACGTTTTCCCAAGCCGCTGGTGTGTACAGTCTGAAGATCACATTTAACCAACACAAGGAAATCAGCTTGGCCCGACAGGCTTCTCCATCACGTGGCTGCAAATGTGTTCACTCTGTTCTGCCAGATTATGGCTGGCTGAGCAAAATACAGTGAAGCTCTGGGCTGCTGGCCAAGCTTTTATTTCAGTTTGGAGCTTACAGCCACATATTTGCACTTTGGCAGGACATCCACTGGGGTATATTTGGATAGTAATCTAGCATTGTTTTGCTGCTTTTTTCTTCTTTTTTTTCTTTTTCTTTTTTTTTTAATGCACACAGATAATATAATCCCAACACTTTGTCCAGTCTGTATGAGATTTCTTAGTGTGCACCGTTATGTGTGTGCACTCAGAACTTGTAGCTGTGACCTTTGAAAAATATAAGTCAAAGCAATTAACTTTCTTTTATTGAAAAATGCTGGATGTCCTACTCTTTTCCCCCTCTGTGCTGATAACAGAGCTGTGTTGTTACTCTTTCCAAGATCAAAAGCTTCACTAGGGTTTGATTGAAGTCCAATTATGGAAGGAAGTAACTGTGCTGGAGCCCTGAAAATAGCAGTAATTGTTAAAATAATAAAGTGTGTCCTTGTGTGTCTTTATAATATTTAAAACTTCTTTTGGGGTGGAAGGGGGTGGCTTTCCTTTAGCTTTAAAATGAAAATATTCGCAAATGTCTTGGGAAAATAGGAGTGTGCTGTTAGAAGAATTTCTTTTCTCTGGATTTCTTCCTTCAGTTCTATTCTCCCCCCTCAAGTTGCCTTCCTCAGAAACTGTTTGCATGCAGCCTGACTCATGCAGGAAAATAAAGCTGGATTTGATTTTTAACTGTATGGAAGGCTTTGAGTTTGGGGGGGATAAAGGCTTTATGATGCAAACTCCTTTATTTCTCCGTGAAAGAAAAATGGGCTTTTCAAAATGCAGCATGTTTTGGAAAGTTGGCTCTGGCTTTGAAACCCCAACATCTCCAAGGGCACCCTTGTATGAAAAAGCAGTACAAAAAGACATAATGCTTGGGGAAGGGGTACAAAACATGAGGCCAAGGGGCAGTGTTTGAAGGGCAGTTCCTGTCATCTTCCAAAGGGACATCACTCTTCCAATGTGTGTGGAGGGGTTTCGTTGGTTTGGTTTAGATGGGTAGTTTTAGGACTTGAATTGTGGGGTTTTGGTTAGTTTATCAGAAACTTTGAGCTGTGTCTGAACAGATCAACACTGGCAAAGCTGAAATACTTTTCCCTAGACCTTTATGTAGTTGTTTAGGATATAAATATATTTTTGCTTCCTCTTAGTCTTTCCTGCATCCTCAGAGAGGAGGGAACCTGGGAGAAAGCCCAGTGGTGAGGCTCTCATCTGGAGTCAACTGGCAGAGCTTCAGCAAGGGAGAGTGTTGGGTCTTGATCTTAAAACCCAGCATGTCTAAATGCCTGTTTGCCTGTTGCAGTGTTGAGCTAATTGAAACACTGATGTGAATAAATAGAAATGAAGATGGTAATATGGATAGTGATTGCCATAGGGCCTGCTTTGGTGACTGTACAGCTGGGACTGGTTTGAAATTACAGCAAGATTTTACCAGGGTTTAGTTCTGTTTGGTTTTGTTTTTTTTAACTCACGTGCTTGCACACACATCTGATACAGGTAGGACAAGATAATCCTTACGTGAAAATCAATCCTTGCGTACTTTTATTACAGCCAGCTGGACTCAAAATCACTAAGTACTTGAATAAAATCTTTGCATTACAGATAAACGGTATCAAGTAATAAGCCCAGAGGATTGTAAAGAACAGGACTAGAATTTTCCTGGCCCCTTAAATTCTTAGGGCAGAGCCTGTTAATCTTTTCATTTGAATTTTACTGTTGCACTCTCTCCGCTGCAGTAAAAATTATTTAGTCTTTCTTTTTTCTTTTAAACTCATCTATTTATTCTGACTGTAAGACAGCTTTATGTATCTAACATCTATAAAATAATCTGCCTTTTCAGCTCCCTGCTCTTACTAGGTTTGGATGGGTCTTTGGAATACAAACTGCCTCATTGCCTTCTGGAAATTTTTAGTTATCAAAAGCCTTAGCAAGGGGTGCCCTGTTAGTGTTTATCCAGTTGGCAGCTTGAGCCACTCTCAGAAACAGCCCTGGCTGATCTCGAGGAGCTGCTGAAACTCATCAAGCAGGTTCCTGCTCACCAATTATCCAGTTAAGCAGAAAGAGGAAAGGTGTTTCTCTTGCTTGTGTTTTTTTCTTGGCTAAGTTTAACCCGTTCTTCCCCAAGCCTGAGTAGTTGTGGGTGTGTAACGTGGCAATAGCAGCAGGGACAGTCGGGGGAGAGGGACAGAGGGGAGCTCTGACCTTACGCACTAAAAACACACCAGGATTGCATCCCTCAGGTGGGACAGACAGGCAGCTGCCAGCATAAATCTGCAGCATTCTGATTCTTAACTGAGTTCTGCCCAGCGTACCTCAACTGGCTTTTTGTCCGCATTTTAACATAATCTTAAGAAAATAAAAGAAATTCCCCCCTCCAACCAAACCTCTCCCTACTTCAAAGCCAATAATAAATGTTTCATCGCTGCCAGAGCAAATTTGTTGATTCCCAAACACTCCTACTGCGTCTTGGTTGGAAGACTTAAATTGCTTGCATAATAAGTGCTGGGGATAATATAAAAAAAGCTCTTTCTAGTAGAGTTCTGGTTTTCAGTACATATTATAAGAATAAATAAATGCTCAGATGATAGCAGACAGCTGGGTTGTCCACATCTGACTGTCTTCTACATTCATTTTTAAGACAGGCCATGTGCCTGGCTGCTTGCTGGCTATCAATACCAGATGTGTCTGCTTGGAATTCTGAGGGATTGTCAAGTGACAGTGCAGTTGTGAAACAAATCATTTTGCTCATGATTACTGAAAATAGTAAATGAGTGGGTAGGATAAAGTGAAGAGATATTCTCAATTCCAGTAGAGAACAAGAGGATTAAATGGCTTTCCTGACTGCCATTAACGAACAGTGACTTGGTGAATATTTTTCCTTTTTCCTTCCTACCTCCTGCCCAAGGAACTGGCTCCATGAGCAGCACAACCTCCGTGGATTCTCTGATGTGTAAGGAGGCTCCCGCAGCCAGGGAGGGAAGAGCTTCTTTCATTTACATTGTTTTCACAGAGCTTGTTGGTAGCATGTGTGGATGCCTTGCTGCCAAATTTTTTGGAAACTGGCCAACAATTTCCCAAGCTTTTGGGAGGGGCCTGGACAGATATGCACAGCAGGACGGCACAAAACTAATTTCTCTGGGAAATCAGCTGAAGAACAACTGTCCAGTACTGGGGACACTGCAATGAAGTTTGCAAAGCAATCGAAGGAACTGAAGGGCCATTTGATATCTTAATTCTGTACATGGCCCTTAACCAGGTGCACTAGATACAGTTCTTGCCCACAGGTTGGATCCACACTGGCAGATTTCTGTCTTCCCAGGACCTGTCCAGAGCACTGAAGTGTAATTTGGTGACTGCATTGATTATTTTGGAAGTGGCTGGAAATGCTCAGGAAGAAGCAGATCAAAATACTCATCAGGTTAGGCTATGGCAGAGTTTGAGCTGGATGTCTGAGCTGTGCTGGCTGAGTGGTTTGTGAAATAACCTTTGACTATAGGTAGGGCTTTTCTTTCATTTCCTGAGTAGCCCAAGGGTGTAACTGAATATTTACTACTGTTCCACATTGCTTTTTATATTTTTAAAAGGAAGATCTGTGAGTGCACGTATTGAAATGCATGTTGATTGAATAGAACCTTTCCATCATCAGGATTTTATTGAGTTTTGCTTGTGCATTGAACCCTCAAAGACCTTTTCCAGGCAACAAAATGGAGGCCAGAGAGGTAGAGCCAGATTCTGGGGTTACTGAGCAAGGCAGCTGCAAAGTTAGGTGAGCACCTCATCCCTGGCAGCTTGGACAAACCCTCTGCACCAGGTAGGGGTGGGTTGGGACTTCTGCTTCAGTGGGTGCTTCTTGCAGGCTGCAGGTAAAGCAGGTGAGGGCTGGGGGTGTGTTGTGGGTGGGCAGCAGCATCTGAGCTGGGTGTGAGTTGTGTGGAATGCTGGTGCATGAATAGCCTGGGCATGAGGAAGCAAAATGTTTTCACCTGTGAATAGATGAGTTACTTCTGCTGAGGTGCACAGGAACACAGGGTTAGCTTCTGTAGAGAGAACACATTAAAGGCGGCATGAAAACATCTTCATTGTGAGACCAGCTCTTAATTTATTTCTGAAAATCTGGAGCACCATAAATCTACCACTGCCATTTTCTTTATTCCTTCTGCATTTGTAAAAGGAGAATGAATAAAAATGTTCTGTAAGCTTTGCTACATTTAAAAAAATACCATTTATATGACACAGCTCTGTTTTGTATAATTTTTTCATGTCCAAAATACAGAGGGCTTTAGAATAGATGAAGAAAAGCTGCATATCTGAGTTTAAGATAAAATAAGATGATCCCTGTGACAGAGACAGCAGAAATGATGTGATACGACAGTTGCTGTAGCAACACCACCTACTTCATGAAAATCAGAGTTAACAGGAGTGTAAAAGGTAAAGCCCACATAATTTTCCAAGCCTATGAATTGCTGCTGCCCTCAGCCTGCAGTGCTTTCCAGCTCTCCAGTGCTTCTTCTTCCATGTGGGCACAGAATAATCACCTTTTTCCACATGGCCAGCTCCTGCAGACCCCGTCCTGCGTTGAGCCGGGGCACACGGTGGGCATTCTGCAGGTGACCTGGAAATAAGAGGGAAAGAACATGAAGGATTTTGTCCTGTCCTGTCCTGTCCTGTCCTCCCCCCAAATCCTCTCAAAAGCCCCAGACAAGAGAATACTGTTAAGGCCTGGGCTGTCTCTACAGAGAATGGGATGACCACCAGTGTAAAAAGGAAGCCAAGCAGTCCATTTACTTCTGTGGGACTCAGCTTGTAAAGCAGTGGTGTGTTTAATATGAATTGTTAAGTGGTTTAGACACAGAAGGGATAAGGGCACCTTCCCCCCTCCCGAATAAACTCAAAATAGTGGTGCTCCATACCTCTGCATTTATAAAATGCCAACTCCCATGTTTAAAAGCTTCCGTATGCAGTGAATTGATTAATGATTTGCCAGTGCATGTCGGCCTCAAGGTTACATTAAAATAAATTATTTTTAATACACTGATATTTAAAAAATATATTGACTTAATATATTATTAGTTTTTGTCGTTAATTGGCAGTGGAGAGCCATGCTGTGTGTAATAGCAAGAGTAAAATCTTTATTACTTGTGGACTGGGGGAAGAGTGTTTAGAAGAAAGGGCAGTCTCATATGGAGTCAAGTTTTTCTGATCCCTTTTGCTGACGTGCCTCCTGAAGGCGTCACAGTAAATGCACTGCTCAATAAATGGAGGGAGGTTTGATTTTTGTGTCTTGGGACATTTTAAGTTCATTTTTGATACCGTTCACAATCTTCACACGTTCAGCGTGCCTGTTGTGTTGAGACCATGCATAGTAGAGTGTTCAGAGGCTCAGTTCAGGGCTGTGGGCAGTTTGCAGAGGAGGTCACAAGAAGGACTATAAGTATTAGAATTCCAGGATTTCTTCAAGAGGTATTCCATCACCAACCTTTTTCACTGCCTCTGTTTTTAAAAGATTAACCCGAAGGTTTTGGTACATATTGCTCTGTCTGGTCCGTGTGAGTGCTGTTGTGAGGCACAGAAGTCTCTGCAGGCATTAGTTTGGCTTTGGAGGCTCCTCAGCAAAGCAATTTCTTGCCATTTCCTGGCGCTCCCTCACATTTAGAAGTGAATTTATCAGTGCCCAGTGTTCATTGCTGTAATATCTTTTAATTAGGCTTGCTTTTTGAAGTTACCTGATGTTGCTTGTGTCTGACATGCCACCAAAACCTGTTTTATGCAGCAGCTGTAAAGAAGTAGTTACAGACACAGGGGTAGCATCCATATTCAACAGCCTGTTCTCCTGGAATTTTCCCTAAGTAGTGGCATGTTCCCTTCCTTCCTCTGGCCCCCTTTTTCGGGCTACCCAGGCCTGATGCATCTGTATGGTTTATAAATGGAGATAAATGCATCAGTAGAGAAAAAGCTACAACCACACACACTTTATAAGTGCTCCTTGGGAATAAATCTAGTATATAAAAAGAAGTTAGACCTCTGCAGTTACTGGGCTGTAACAACCCAAGTATAATTTTTTGGGTTTTGCTGTTTGTTTGTTTTTTTTTTTCCAAAACATATTAGAGGATCCTAATTTAAGGCAGAGAGAAAATAAAATGTACTCAGCCTTACTCAGATTATGGGAACAGTGTGTTCCCATTCTAGCAGCTCTAATTCTTAAAATATGATTATTTTATACAAATCACCCTCAATAAATTGTCACATAGAAAGTGTGCTTTGTTTTAGTGAAACATAAAATGGAAAAAAATGTAAAAAAAAATTAAAAAGTGACTGCAACAGATAGTTCAGATTTGTGTGCACAGAGCAGATCAAAAGAGAAGAGGAGATTTTCAAGTTCCTGTAGCTCTGCCCAGTGACCTCTTTTCCTTCAGGGATGTATTCCAGTGCTGTTGATAGCATCTGTTGTCTGTCTCTCGGGCTCTGCATTAGCTGCTGATTGGGAGGCAGAGGAAATGTACCTGTTTCACGTGGCTTTTCCATGCCAGTTGAAATCTCCCTTGGCTGTGTTTTGATAACACACCCAGGCAAGCAGGGCTTGGGTACCAGAACTGGGTAATAGATCCATGAGTCATGGGTGGCATACGCTGTCAGAATTACAGGAGGGCTCTTTGCAAGACCTGTTTACTGAGAGCGTGCTGTCCTAGATAGACAAATAAACAGAACAATGGGAGAGGGACTGACTTGGTCTGGAGCATTGACAAGCACATTGGCAGCGGCACAGACACATCTTGAGGACAAATGTTGTCTTTGTTTCGAGCAGAATTCCACATGAGGGCACATTTATGGACGGTGGGGTTGTAGCAGGGTGAGGGTCTCCCAGGGAACAAGGGACAGGGCAAGAGGAAACAGCCTCAAGCTGCACCAGGGGAGGTTCTTGTTGGATGCCAGAAGAATTTCTTCACTGAAAGGGTGGTTTAGCGTTGGAAGGGGCTGCCCAGGGAGGTTTGGTGGTTTGGTGTCCCCATCCTTAGAGGTGTCCAAGGAAGGCCTGGACGTGGCACTCAGTGCTCTGCACTGGTGATAAGGTGGAGACTGGGCATGGGTTGGATTCAGTGATCTTGGAGGCCTTTTCCAACCTCAGTGATTCTGTGACTCTGTGCTGTATGAGGCTGTTACCTAAACCAGGGGCTCTGTCTGAAATCTACTGGTTTATTAAAGCTGGGTACATAATTTTGGAAAGGAAAATGGATGTTTTTGTCTCCTTCAGAGCAGGTTGACAATTCTCATGCTTCTCTGGAACCTTCCCTTTAAGAAAATAATTACTGTACTTTTTGAGGAATCTCGCTATGTGTGAATTGCCAGGTAATGAAAATATGCCAAAGGATGTCAAGAAGCTCCAATATACCAGAGTATATAAGCATCTTCAACTGAGACATGCTTCTAAGCCAAGTGTAAATTAAAACTAAATACCAGTGTGAACATTCTTCTCTACAGCTCTTCTTCAGGCCCTGTCCCCACTGAATTCCATCTTGGCTGGTCTTTGTAAGGAAAGCAGCATTCTACAGAAAAATCAGAAAGGCATTTAGGAATGCTGCGGATTTCATGCTTTTCAAGAATTTTAAAATCCCTGTTCAGTGTCCTGGGAGCAGAATCAAACCCTCTGTTCCTCCATGTAGCCATTCTGCAAGGGAGTTGTTCAGAGCAGGAACAACTACTGTCAGGCATCTTGCAGGGGTAGTTTGGAAGGGAATAAAAATTGGATTTCCTGGTTGTTTTCAGAGATGAGGCCTTGTTGAGACATAACTGCTTCCTTCATGCAGGCTAAATTCGAGGAGCGGCTTTCAGAGTATGGATCTTACAGAAGAGATGAGTCTTAAGTCCAGGAGATGTAGTGGCAGATTTTACCTGCTGGTGCCTCCTATTTGTTTGTTTATTGTTTTTGAAGGGCAGAACGCTGCTGGGCCAGCAGGCAAAGGGTGTTCCATGCACTCCATGTTAACCACAGACGGGACTTGCAAGTGAAGCCCTCAAAGATCTGCAAACACACAACCGAAGGCCACGTGTGCAGCCTCGGACAGCAAACCCTGTCCCTTGGAAATGCAGGCTTTAATTACATTATATCCTCTCTTTCCCCTTTTCCCTTTTTGCCTGCAGAGCTCAGACCAGCTCTGGGCTGAATCTGGGCCGTTTCAGGAAGGAAGTGGTTGTCTGTAGGATCTTGGATCTTGACCTCATTTACTGCAGATGTGAGAGGATGCAGGGAACAGCGGGAGGAGAAGGGAAAATCTGGCAGGAAGGACCAAAGGATTTTGTCTGGAGAGACTGGACTTTGCATAAAGCTTCAGCAGAATTATGAACAATTAATTTGATTTTGTGGACATGTCACACCACGTGTTTGCTTCCCTTTCTGTGAGGAGCCCAGTGTGACGCCTTGAGTGGCTCTCACCTGTGTCTCACACCTGCAGAAGCCCATGAGAGTCAATTTGAAATGCAGCCGATGCCTACAACATTTGCTAACCTGAGAGAATTGTGCTTTGGTTTAAAATGTCTGTACTTCTTCATCTGCAAAGAGAAGTGTTGGCCCTTCTTTTGTGGGAGTCTCGTGGGGAAGAAGCTGTTTCTGAAGCACACAGATGCAGTAGCTGTCAGTGCTGGAGGGAACTCCTGCAATTGTTTCTCTACAGGAGGTTGCAATAATTTGTGGCAAATATTATATGGGTTTATTTGGATAAATCAAAATGGTTGAAACAAGTGTCTCCTTAAGGAAGAAAGAATCCGAGTAAGGTAGTATGTGATTGAAACTTTGAAGATTATCGCAACCATGACTGTACTTCTTACACAGCTCTTACACTTAATTTTAAAAACAAATTGAAAAGACAGTCTAGACTTTCTCATGTGCCACTCTTACTACACGCACATTGGAAGTGAGTAAAAATGGACCGGACAGCACCCCACAGTGTCCTTCTGGTGGGACTGAGTAGAGGATGACAACTTACCCTTGCTGTAAGGAGCTGAAGGAAGACAGGGAGCTTTGCCAGTGTTTTGTTGGTTGAAGAGTATCTGTGGCGCTAGGGAATCCGGAGCTGTGTTTGTACCATCAGCACAGGCACTCTCCTGCCCTGTTCCCTTTGACAGTGCTCCTCTACTGAATGCATTCATTGCAGCCTTTGCTGGAACAGCCTTCCCCTTCCAGGCTCTCTCCCTCTCATCCTTGGCTGCCAGTCTCTGTCATCCTTGCCTTCCTTACCTCCTTACCACCTTCTCAGCTGTGATTCCTAACCACTTAATGAAGTGATCCCCTTCTCCCCCAGCCTGAGCATGCCCACAGTTGGAATATGCTGCCCAGGGAAGTGGTTGCATCACAGCTCTGGAGGTTTTTAAAAAACATGTAGATGTGGCACTGAAGACATGGTTTTGCAGTGGAGTTGGCAGTGCTGGGTTAATGCTTGGACGCGATGATCTTGGAGGGCTTTTCCAATCTAAACTATTCTGTGGTTCTCTGAAGTAACACTGGCCCAGGGCTGCCCTCTCTTCCAGTGCACAGGCCGCTAGCACACTGCAGTGAAAAGTCTGCCAGAAATTTTTAACAGGTTCAAAACAAAGTATTTTTTGTGGAACCTTTTTCGGGAAACTGTAGAACCATTTTGGCAGAAACACAGTTGGCGCACAAGAAATCCAAACAGAATGGTTGAAACCTGGCAAAGGCCAAAGGAACTGAAGACAGCATCCTCTAATGGGAAGTGTCAGACAATCTTAATAAGACTACCAGTCCTGCCTGGAATAATACTGTAGAGGCCTGGAGCAGGAGGCGCACAATGCTGAGAGGGGAAATGACAATTCTTTTGTAATTAAATACATGAGGTTTGTAAACAATGCTGATATCTTTAAAAAGTACACATTTTAAAAACACTTTCATGTGCCAGTCTTATAGTGTGTGTTAAAAGCAGCAAATTATTTGTGGTTGCATTGGGTTGAGATCCTTCTTTCCACAGGAAGTGTTTGCAGTCACCCCATGTTCAGCAGAATCGAGTTTGTGTAAGATAAGGAATAGAGGAATGTCCCTGCCAGGTTGGAGCCCTGGTCAAAATACACGGATCTGCTGTTGCTTGGGAAGAAAATAAAGCTCCTGTAATAACTGCTTGCATAAACACACCCAGAGGTGAAGAGTCTTCTTCACCCCAAGGCAGAGAGTGGTTGGGTTTGTCCTTCCAGTTGAGGGCAGGAGGATTCCAGCATGTGGCTTTAGTCCTATCCACCTAAATGGTTTGGGTTCTGGAAAACACTACAATCCTAATAGCAGGGAAATTACATAGAATAAGATAGGATAGATAAAAAGTTGCTTATAATACTGTAAGTGAGGAATGATAATCTGACAAGATGCTGTCCTTAGATAAATCTTGACCTCCAGAATACCCCTTTTACTTTGCTTCCCATGGGGTTTTTGCCTGTCTCGATCCCTGTGCTCTTGCCGAGTGTTCTGCAGTGAGAGAAGTTTTCCTGGAGGCTGAAGGAGTTAATGCAGAGCTGGATGACACATTAGTCCAGGACAGGCTGTGATTTGGAGTAAGGGAACTATCCCAAATAGCTGGCCAGCTGCCAAGGGGATAGATGGCTTGGAAAACATACAGGGAGAGCTCTGGAGCAGCTCTGGGTGAGGATTATCTGTCAGTTTAACCACTGTGCTGCACAGCCTGACTGACACACACAAAGTGCCTTCAGTTTATATAAAGAAAAGTGATTAGCAAACACATGTTTTATCTCTGGGCTGCTAATAAATTGAGTGAGAAACTCCTCTTTTATTTCCCTCCAATGTGTGTAAAAAATAGGGAAAAATATTTTGATTAGAACATTTTCACTCCCTTTTCTTCCTCTCGGTGCTGTTCTCCAGCCAGCTGTTGAGCTGATGAGGAGTGTAGAAAGGCTGTGAGAACGGAGATTTTCTGAAAATCAGACTCATTTCTATGGGAGTTGAATGATTCAGAATTGTGTTCCACATAATTTACCAGGGATCTCTCGCAGTACAGATAAGAAGTCTGCCAAGCAGTAGTGCAGCTGAAGAGGTTATTTCCGTCTTCACTCTCCTGGGCACAGCTGGTAGGTGGGATGTTTCAAAAAGGGGAAATTAAGAGTCAGGATATGGTGATTGAACTCCCCATGATACCAGATCAGCATTTGGGTTTTTGTAGGTATACAAAAGTGCTGCTATACTTTCAAATGGTGAATTCTAATTATTGCAAGCAATTAAAAGCTGCTTTTTTTTTTTTTACCAACTGTTTGGTCACGTAGATGATACAAGTGAATGGTGTCAGTCCATTTCTCTCTGAAAAACGAACCACACTGAAAATTTTGCCATTACATTGGACTTCCTCACTGGCAGTCTCTGCTGGGAGGAGGAGGAGGACAGCAACTGAAAGGATCAGAACAGCAAACTTTCAAGTCCTTATTTCTGGAAAATTTTCCACTATGCTAATATCTGCCAGAGCAACACCAAAAGCATTAGCAACGGCAAGATGCTAGGGCGGCAGAATTGCTGCGTTTGTCAAAACCTGCTGGTCCCTTTGCCAGGAGACACCTGGAGCTGTGTCTGTCCTGGCGTACTCCTTGCTTGAGTGGAGCTCTACAAGTGAGAAAGGCTCCAGACAAAAGGCCAGTGTTGACATAGTTGTGGTCTCTCCAGGCCATGGCTGAGACACATCACTAGGGTGGTATGAGGGGAAGTTTCCATTAACAATTGTTCCCGGCTTGCTTCCACCACCACCACTGTGGAGCTCGGCAGCTGGATTTCCAAAAGAGCTTAATGGTCAAGAGTTCTCATTTCAGCAACTTAAACAGAGGGGCTAAGTTCTTTCCAAAACACTTGGCAGTCATCAGCCCCCATTGAGAACAAAGCTTAAGCACATTAAACAGTCCAGCCACTTCACTGTTGTGAAAATTTGGCCGCTGTTGTGAGCGCAGAGTGTTTAAATAATGCAGAGCCTGGCAAAGGCACCTGGCTCCTGATGCTGGGCACTGAGGGGCCTTACCTTGCAGAGTGGGCTTCCTCCTTGGCCGATTCCTTGTGCATCAGAGCCTCCGAGCAGCCCTTTCTGTGGCTGTTGTGACAGCTGGGAAGCTTGCTGATGCGAGGATTAGTCGGCTGCTGGGCACATGACATTCAGATTGCTGTGCTTATTTGACCTACCTCTGATTGCGAGGAATTTAGTGCATAAAAATAACACCCTGAACAAATTTGGCAGGAGGATGCAGAGCGAAAGTGCCGTGCACACCCGGGGAGAGGAGCCCGGGGAGCGATGTAACGCGAGGCCACGCTCTGCGCTCCTGCAGCGACAGCAGTGCCAAGGCCAGCGCAGCCCACGCTGTCGTCTTGGATTACGACGTGTTCCAGCACCACAGAGATGTCATGGCCACTGGCCAGCAAACTAACGAAGACAGGTTCCTGGCTTGCACTATTGGCAAAACTTGATAGAATAAATAAAAAGATCCCGGGTGCCAGGAGTTGCCCAACGTAAAATGCTGGACAAAGCATTACTGGTTTTTCTGCCTGGGGCTTGAGATACCCTTGTTAACTCTGTTGTTCTTGGTGGAGTTGCTGATCATTTACAGGAGCATGACAGAACAGAGACTGGCAGAGGTGTGTGTGCCATGTGGGTGTAGGATATCTCACAGGGCAGCACTCTTGGGGCTCCTAGTGACGGTGTTCAGACACATGGTTTGTTCAGGCTGTAGTGAACAGCATTCCCCTTGAACAAGCTTCTCGATGGCACTGGAAGATCTTGTGTTTGCCGAAGGGCCGGGTCGGTAGGCGTGAGAGCTTTCTAGAGCGAGGGAGAGGAAACGTGTGCATGGAGGGAGCGAGGCAGGACCTTGACTGCCGTGTCTTCTCCCAGAGTGCTGTGGAGGTGCATCGCTCTTTATTTTGCTCTTGCATTGCTAAGATGCAATGCCTCGATTTCTGATGTTTAAAAGGAGTGTTTTTGCCCTTTTTTCAGAGTGATATTGTAAAATTTCTTGAGGCCAGTGACTACAGAGCTCATGTAATTGTGTAATATGGCACGTTATAGATAAATGATAGTATGCAAACTGATCCTGTATATCAAGAACTTCAGCAATATTTAAATATAGGTTCTGTCATGTGGGGCAATTAGAAAGCTGGGCCAGATTTCACAATCCATTTAACTTTTAGAAACACCCTGCAAGCTCACCAGAAATATTATAAACGTACTCAGAACTTGTGTCTTGCTTCATTTTTATCTGTATTACAGAATGTGCACCATTTGTAGGTGCATACATCTGTGTATTTGTCTGCAGTAAGGAATACCTGGCTCATCCGGAACAGGCACTCACCCAAGGAGCTTTTCCTGTGTTTCGTCCTTTAAACGAGGCCGTGGCAGCCCGCCCATCCATCCTTCCATCCATCCGTCCCTCCATCCATCCGTCCCTCCATCCCTCCGTCCGTCCGTCCGTCCGTCCGTCCATCCATCCATCCATCCGTCAGCGATGGATCTGCCCCCACGGACGGCAGGGCTGCCGGGGTGCACAGGGTACGCGTCCCTTGACGGGAGGTGACAGCGGGGCAGGGAGGTGACCCGCACACCGCCGTCTCCAGGAGGGATGAAGCTTGTGGGAAGCCGCCCCGCAGGCACAGCCGTGCGGGCCGAGCCTTCCCCGGCTGTCCCGGTTATCCCGGAGCGCTGTGCTGGGAACGCGCACCCGTCACCCGCGGCAGGCGCGGCACCGCGGGCGGGCAGGGGAAATGCCGCCGCCGCCGCCTCCCGCTTGTGTTAACAGGGGACAGCTGGAAACGCCACGTTCCCAGCCCCGAGAGGGGGGAGAAGCCGCTGGCACCGCCAGTTCCCGGCTGGATTAACGGGGGACGGCGGGCAGCGCCACGTTTCCAGCAGCGTGTCCCGAGGCAGGGGCGGCAGCGCTCCGCAGTGGCACAGTGCGTGCAGCAGCATCCTTTCCTCTCGCTCCCTCTCCTGCAGCCTCATCTATATTTTGATAACTTTGATCCTCCTTTTCTCCTCTCCCCGGCCCTCACCGGCCTTTCCTGGAAGCTTATTTTATCAACTCTAAAATAGGAGTTACAAAAGCTCTCCCTTAGCAAGCCCTGTGCAGTGCAATTCCCCCGGTGCATTTTCTGTGCGGTTCCCATATTATTAAAATAAAACCCACATTGTTAATGCTGGCCTTGGAATTAGAAATGGCATATAATGTTTACTGTTTTACGCCCTAGATATTGCAGGTGTGGGCACAAGTAAGGAAATATTACGCAGCCACAGGATGTTTTTGTAGTTATCATGAAAGCCATCGTATCGCTAAAGTCAAAGTGAATTAGCAAATAGCCAAAATTATAAAAGAATAGCTGCTTCAATCAAAAGTCCTCCCTCTGAAGTCTGTGAGGCTTCTACTTCTGAAGCATGTGAAAACTTCTGAAAATTCTGCCCCCAGGGATAGTCCATGTTTAGGCAGCTGACTTCAGGATCCTATTTTTGGAACCTTTGGTTGAGATTTTAAATTGGATTTTTAGTGGGCATGGTGCCCGAATTGGTGCTGTAGGATCTTGAAGGCTTTATCTAAAATCAAAAAAAGAAAAATGGGAGGTATATCACTCATTTTCTGGGGACACACTCCTTTTTATTAGATTTTACATACCATAAAAGAGAAATGCAGCATCAGTAAGTGTCTTCTTCATTTTTGCAGAGCATCTTTAAGGAATTGTTGTAGTCTTTCATGTTGCTGATTTCCTTCACTGTCTTTTAGAATATCCCTGGTAGGATTTCATAAAGAACAAATAGCAATCTCCTTGGAGTGCTTCAGCACAGCTGAAAGTACATTTTCATGAGATGCTATTCATGGCAAGTACTGTACATTGTTTGATTGTAAAATAAACATACCCTCAGAGGTATAACTGTGAGGGGTTACAGTGTGCTGATAAATCTGAACTAAATGACAGTACTTATGATCTGGTCCTGAGGATGGGATCCTAATGAAGTGGCACAGGTTGGAGCAATGTATCTTCTGCCTGCAGTCCAGTGCAACTCAGTGTTGGATTCAGTGATGTTACGTGGGAATCCAAGATTAGTGACCAGAGTTAGGAACAGATTCTGAATATAAAGGCCATGAGCATGTCTGGATCAGAATATGCACCTTGCAGAACGGACAATCTAATATTCAGCAAGTGTAGATAGATGAAGATAGATGAAGTGAAAGCTGAAAGAATTATTGCTCATAAAGTATGTAGAGATCTTCTAAAATCCTTTGATACAATTAACATATTTTTTCTAACCCAGCTGTATTTGTCCTGTATTTCTATAGGTCAGATCTTGCCAGCAAACAGGAACACACCAAGCCCCATTGATCCTGAGACTATCCAAGTTCCTGTCGGCTACGAACCTGACCCTGCAGACCTTGCTCTGTCCAGCATTCCTGGCCAGGAGATGTTCGATCCTCGCAAGCGCAAGTTCTCTGAAGAAGAGCTGAAACCCCAGCCTATGATTAAGAAAGCTCGCAAAGTCTTCATCCCAGATGACCTGAAGGTAATTTGGAACTGGTGACGAGGTGACTTCTACAGGGTCTCTGATGGGTGCTCACTGAGGTACAGGTTTGGAGCTTGAATCTGTTTTGTCGTGTAAGGTAAATTTTTCAATCTAAATCTGACTTTGCTGTAGAATAAAACTGTTCAGGGTTCTGGATGAGACTGAAGGGAGGATGTCCCTTATTAGTTATGCAACTGTTGAAATTCATGAGCTCAATATTCATTTCCTTTGTATGCCAGAAACTTCCTGCTTGACCTTGGACAAGCTTGCTTTGTCCCATATTTCCTACTTACGAAACAGCCTGATCATGTTTCCTTTTTCTTCACCCGCTTTCTATTCATGTTTCCTTTTTCTTCATCCTCTGTCTATTCAGCACAGGCTGTGAATCCTTTAAGGAGAATGGAGGACCCTGATGATGACAAACTGAAGTATGTTGTGTCTTGTTTGGAAGTTGCTGTAGCTTCTTGTAGCTGTTTAATAATGAATGAGAACTCTATAGTAAAAACTGTATTTCATTAATATATATTTACTAATCCAGGTGAAAGAATCTAGACAAGTGGTAGGAAACAGAAGAAAACAGAATTTTTCTGCTGAGAGGTCTGTTTTAATACAATATGTAAAATACAATACTACATCAATATTTTAGAAGAAAGAGTCTGTGCCACTCACTGCTGCTGAGATGTGAAGAGCAAGCAAAGTGCATGAAGATAGCAGGAAAGTTGATCAACTGATCCAGGTTATCAAATATTATAACTCTGAATATTATTTGCAAAGTTGTTTTCCCGGTATGTGCTTTCCAAGAGGATCTCTTTTATCAGAGGCAGTCAGGGCAGAATTTCATTCTGCTGTTGCTACTGCCCCCAAGAGACACAGCCTGAGAGCCTGTTGGAGTCAGTGGGAATCCCTGGCTGCATGTGCAGGGAGCCTGGGATGCCATGTGTTTGCACCAGATTGATAGCATTAGGGAAAGAAGCTATTTTTATCCCAAAGCATGCTGTGGTGCAAGTTAAAAGCACAGAAATCACAGTTCCAGTAGTTTTCAGGTTGCTGTCACTCAGCTTTCCTTTGCAAAGGTTTGCCTGCACCTTGTTGCTTACCTGGGCAAGTTGTACTGCCTGTGATGCCCTGTTGGGTTGCAGTGCCCAAAGAAGAGGTATTGCTACAGGAACGGCTGGAGTTTGCTCCTTGGTGCCATTTCACTCTTTGTCACATCTCCGAGGTACCCTTATTCATCAAAGGAAGCTTTTGGCAAAGGTCCTGTTGGCCAGAGGTGGAGACCAGCAGTGCAGCACAGGAGTGAAGCAGGAGTTCAGGGTCTCTCATTCCCTGGGGATCATCCTGTTGCTTGCCCTTGACTCGTTTCAGAGCGCTTGACCCAAGTGCTGCTTCTGCCCTGGCATGTGGAGCAGCCTCTGGGTTCTGGGGGAGGGTAAGCAGATTAGACCAGTCAATCGTCTCTGGGCTGCATGTGATTTGGAAATGCCAGCCTTACCTCTTTCAGGCCTGGATTAAGGGATTTGCCGTAGCAATTTGTTAAAATAAAGAGGGATGAAGCCTAGGTGGCACACTAATAAATTGCTCAAAGCTGATTTTTATGGAGTGAATTGAGATGGGAAATTATAAACAAGATTTGGGTCATAGCTTTTTGCCACATGCTTGTTGTTTTGGAGGATTTTGCAAGGCCCCATCTATGTACAGGTGAAGAGCCATTTAGAGATAATGCTGGCTCCACGTCAGCATTCCTGCACACTTTGTTGAGCCAAACTGATAGAAAGCAGTTCGAGAGCCCTCCTGCCTGCAGTTGTTTTGCTCCTTCTTTGGCTTGTGCGGCAGCAGAAGGTGCAGAGCAGCAGGATTAGGCCGGGCTGAAGGACCCAGGAGTGGCGGGTGTTTGCTCAGTGCAGCATAGGGGCAGCTGGGTCTCCTGCCCTGTGCTGGTCCTTGGGAACTGCACAGGGAAATGGAAGCATGTTAAGATGAAGAAAGAGGAAGTTTGAGCTCTGTGACTTGGCCAGGCAGTTTGAGGGTTGAGTGGCTGCATCACTCATACTCCGCGGGAGACTGAATTTCACTTTTCACAGGAGATTCTGCCTGCTTTGTATTTCCTGACTTGTTCCAAAGTTCTAGAACTTAGTTATGAAGCAACATCAAAGCTGCCATTTTGCTGAAGGCCACTTCATTGGAAGAGTGGAAAAATCAGGTGAAATTCAGTAGTTACTTCGAGTCTTTGATACACCAATGCAGTAAGGTGATCTAGAGGCAAGTCTTTGGGGATAACGCTTTGGGAATGTGTTAGCTTATGAAACCTCAGGGGGTAGTGGACCTATTTCTGTCCAATGCTTTTTTTTTTCCACAGTCAAAGCCTATTGCACTAATCTCTGTGGTTGGTCCCAGAGCAGCCATCATTGCTGTGCCAAGGAATCCTCTTGCAGTGACTTAGTGGTGCAGACAGGAACGTTTTGGGGCTCTGTAGAGTGCTTTGAACATTAAAAAAGTGTGGAGCAGTAGATGAAATGGGTGATAGCAACACAGACAGTGAACCAGGTGTTGGCTGGCAGCGCTGAGCAGGGCCTGAGGTAAATAGTGCTGCTCCAGCCACTGTGCAGGGTGAGTCATGGCACGTGAAGGTGGATGTGCTAACTAGGTCAGCCTAGATGGGAGATGGATTGTACCTCCGGAACATAGCTTCACTTTTCCTTGGAGGAATTCCCTGTCAGGAGGATGAGGGGGTTAGTGTAAACATTTTGACAGAAACATGTGAGGGCATCTGCGCTCCCAGGGCGGATTGTGCCGTGCAAAGCTGTAACTCCAGGCCCGCCGTGCCGTGCGGTGACACTGGAGCCGCCCGCGGTCCGGAGGTGGCTGCTGGGAGCAGCTCCCGGTGGGCAGCTCTGCTTTTACCAAAATCTAACACCTTTGTTTGCCTCTCTCTGTGTCTCACGAGCAGGACGACAAATACTGGGCCAGGCGCAGAAAGAACAACATGGCAGCGAAGCGCTCGCGGGACGCGCGGCGGCTGAAGGAGAACCAGATCGCCATCCGCGCCTCCTTCCTGGAGAAGGAGAACTCGGCCCTGCGCCAGGAGGTGGCCGACCTGCGGAAAGAGCTGGGCAAGTGCAAGAACGTCCTGGCCAAGTACGAAGCTCGGCACGGCCCCCTGTAAATCTGAGGCGGGGGAAGTGGGGTGTTTTGGGTTTTTTCTTTTTTCTTTTCTTTTTTTCTTTTTTTTTTCTTTGTCATGGGTTGACATTTGACTAGATGGACAATGTGTTTCCTGTTTGATAGCACCACACCCAAACCAACCTTTCTGTCTTCAGCACTTTACCAGAAGCAGAAACAAAACTGACTTAACGTTGGTTTTTTTTGTTGTTTATTTTTTTTTTCTTTTTGTTTGCGTGTACGTGTCCCTGCGTGTGTGTGTGTGCACACGTGTGTGCCCAGGTCTGTGTCTGTGGGTGTGCATGTGCGTGGGTGTGGGTGTGTGTGCGCATCTCAGCACTTCCCATTTTTATCAGCCCTCTTCAAAGGGTGCCACATTTTTACCTGGACTGTTGAGAACCGCCATAGTAAGCTTTTTATTATCTTTTTTTTTTTTTTTTTTCCTTCAGTGCTGCTTCACAGTAGGGGTTTTATGTTCTCGTAATCAGTTCCATCCTCCTGATTTACTTGGAAAGATCCCAGCATATATCTTTTTTAAAAAGGAAAAAAAAAAAAGAAAAAAAAAAAGAAAAAAGAAAAAAAAAGTAGATCTCAGTTTTTTTCGAGAGTAACAAGCTATCGTTTTAAGTCTGTCTAATCAGAAAAGTTAACATGCTAATAAAGTGCACAAATAATAATTTAGTACTACACTGCAGAACTATTAATTTATAGATTGCTTTCGTTGTATTTTTAAGTTTTGGTGATAATTGTCTTCAGATTTAAAAGTGCTGTTAGACTGAGTTTAGCTATACTCATGATAGTTCCCATAATGGCTTCTCTGTAGCTACTAAGGTTCCTTTTCTCTCCACGGACCCCAGGTAGGTAGGTAGGAGTTGTTGGTAGAGCACAGAGTGTGTACCTTGCACTGCCTGTACCTGAAGCAATAATCCTGCGTGCATGCTGCCCGGATGTTCCCAGTGGACGTGGGATGGTTCCCTACCCAACAGGAGTCTCGATGTCTTTAACAAAGAGTTCCAAAAAGTCCCAGACACGTTCCCATGAGCATGCTGACTGTGTCCCTGCCGTGGGGGAGCGCATGTGTAAGGAGCAGGATCATTAGTTGAAAACGAGAACAAAATTAAATAGCGTTAAATTCAGATCCGATGTCGAAATCAGAGGGGCTTTTCTGTTTTCAGTTAGTTACTCCATTTTGTGATTAAAAGTTGAATAAATACCTAAATTCAGTTGGTTTTTTCCCATGTTTTGTAATATATTTTCCGTGGATTATATCTTGCTGTTTTAAAAAATCACTTTTATTCAGTTAGAAGAAGTCACTGGTTTGCAAAGCCCACTTTTTCCTAGTGATTGTTGTTTTGAGTGTGACATGAACTGATGGTTCTGAACTTTATTGTTTTAAACTCTCTGCTTTTGAACATGTATGTTCTAATATAAAGTGGACTTCTGAAAAATGAATGTAAGAGACACTGGTGTATTTCAGAAGGGGATGGTGTTGTCATATACTGTGGTTAATCCAATCAATCTTAAGTGTTTACTCTAGACCAAAAGGATAGATATTATAAAATGTATAAAGTTTATACAGAATAATTATAGTATGTTCGTTTTGTACAGTATTTTTCAAGTACAAATACTGACAATGTATTTTGAAAGACGTATATATAGCAAAAAGAGAAAGCTATTCCATGTTTAAAATATATAGCAAAGATATATATTCTCCATTACTGTATAGAAAGGAAATGCTTAAGGGTTTGTTGGTTGTTGTTTTCTTCTTTTTTTTAAGATCCATAATATTTTAAGCCTGGCACACTGGCATGTTCTGTGCTTTAAATTAAATTTTTATGGAAGTAATATGGCTTTCCAAGATATTCCATATTACTGGAAAAGAGAGACTTTTATTTTTCATCAGAAACACATAAACTGTTTAACAGGGACAAAGCACAACATGGATTTTAGTCAACTATTGATGGGACATTACAATATTTGATAATGGCAGAAAGGTAATATATAACACAAAACCACTCATAGTCATTTCCAGTCTGCTGCTGCTGCTAGAATCTGTTTCCAGCTGAATTTTTTTTTTTGTAAACAGCTTGGATCCCGTACGCAGCTGTGTGTACTGCATACAGTTAGTAACGTGAGGAAAATACGGTGCTACATGTCTTGCTCACAGTTTTCCAAGTGTTCTGACATTATTTTCAAATAAAAAGGTTGTTCATTCCATTAAATCATTATTCATGCTTCAGGAGATGGCTGCAAAGAACTCAGCATTTTGGTCAGCGTTGAAAACACCCTTGCATGGATGGCATTTCTCCAGTATTTTTCCACAAGCATACCTGGCTTGTTGGTGTCCTGTAACGTGCAGTACTTGGTCGTGGACCATTTGTTCAGCAAACTGAGTTTCCATGTGCTACAGCAAGGTTTAAAGTGCAGTGAGTCATTCCCTAAAGGTCAGCAGAAGGCACTGGAGGAGCCAGGAGGGTCTGGCAGTCGGGGTCTCTGCTGCAGCCGCTTGGGAGCACCCCTGGTTTCCCTCTGGGAGAAGCCGTGGCAGGGCTCGGAGCTGCTGTGGACACACCTTTAACTGCAGCCCAGCAAATCGCAGCAGTCTCCAGTCACCCCCACGAAGGGGATTTTCCCCACGAGGGGGATTTTTGTTGTGACTCAAGAACAGGGTGAGTGAGGTCAGTGCTGCTACTGCTAGGGCGGGTTGTGACCACAAAACTTTGTGTAACGTGCAAAAGGCAGCTTGGGAAGAAAAAAATATTCTTTTGTTTCTTTGGGCAGGGAAGGGGTGGGAAGTTGTTCAAGACTGGATGTCCCAGGTTTATGGAGGCATGGCCGCAGAGGAGCACAGAGGTTCCTGGCTCTACCTCGTCCAGCAGTCCCAGAGCTGCTTCGGTGCCTCCTCGTCCCATCCCGGGACTGGCATGCAGGCTGCATCTTCTCTTTTGGGGTGAGCACTTTCTGAGGAGCCTGTGGGACTTAGGCACTCCCCGCTTACTGTGGGACTTAGGTACACTGGCTGCTCTGAAAAGCTTACCTGGTGGGGGGGGAGAGGGAGGGAAAAACAGGAAAAAAAAAAAGGCAAAACACGTGGGCTTAAAACTTGGAAAATCCCCAGGTTCACTATCCAGCTTTTCTCCCTGAAATAACAATGAAAATAAGTAAATGGAAGTTCAGCTCATTTTCAGTTCCCAAGGACAGCTCAGCTGGGCTCATCACACCTCTGATGGCTTTGTTGCTCATGAAGGAGCTTTTAGGTATAAGAAATTGTAATTTTATAAAAATAGAAATATATATATTTGCAGAATAATTAATAGCTTATCTAAATAATTCACTGACCTCTATTACACTCTAAGCATTGGTAAAATGCTTGTCTTCTCTTTCGTTTTTTGCTGAAACTTAGAAGTGGATTTTTTTCTTTTTACAAAAGAATGCCCTCTAGAAATCAGTGGGACTGGAGATGGATTTGTGCATCTGAGCACCTTGGGGCTCTCGGTGGGAAAGCCCGTGGCAGAGGAGGCGAGGGGGTATTTCTTTTTCTGTTTTGAGTGGTGCTGAAGTCACTAAACCAAGCACCATGGAAATAGGTTCTGACTTGAATCCACAAAAGCAAGAAATTCAGAATGCAGGGCAGGAGCCGGAGCGAGCACCAGGGATGGGATCCCTTCAGAGCCCTCTCATTTGAATATCTTGCCTCTGTGGGTTTGTAATACCCCCAATTATTGCTTTAAAATTATTTTTGCATGTAATTTTACAATAGAGATGTGCAGTTTATTTTGTTGACTTATTTTTTATGTGAAGAAAAAAAATTATATTAAAACTTACATGTGATCAACCATCGTATTTCTGGCAACACCACAAGACAGAATTAAATACAAGTTTAACAAATAGATCAAATTATCTGTATGACAAGAAATGGTTTGCATCCTGTATGCTGTTCAGCCCAAATCTTTTTTTTTTTTGGTCTGTTATTCTTAATGTTTAATAAACTTTTAAATTTTTCTTCTCTCAGCTGTGTGCTTGTTTTGGTGTATCAGGGCACGGGGCTTTTGAGAGGGAATTTTTCTCCCCCATCCTCTGGTCTGTCCCACCAGGGGATGGATCCCAGCTAATTTGGGGGGGGCAAATATCCCCCAACCTTCCCAGCTGCCACCAGCGTTAGGTATAAACACAGCAAATGTGTATTTACATGAGATGAAATAATTCAAATTATACTGTAATCAGTGCTATTTACTATTTTAAGAAAAATATTTTTTTAAAAAAAAAAATATATATACATGTAAGTAATAAAGTGGTACAGTGGAAGTATCATTTACATTTATACATTATACACTTTATATATCATGAGATGTGATCATGTATTAATTTGCTGTAAATTCATACAGTAAATTAATAAAAATGCTGCATCTCAAGGAGTACTTTTTATGGTAGTAGACAACATAACTCATTGATTTTGCTCTCCATTATAGCTAGTATTTTTTATAGACCACATAACAGATAATACATACTACAGGCTTCTAGATATCTAGTTTATATAGATAGATACAGCCTGGGAGAGAAAAACTGTAACTCAGGACTAACCCTCCCTGTAAACAAGTTATTAATATGTGTACATGTGTATCTATATATATATATATAGCTGGGTACAGAGCATGCTATATAGGCACACAGCTATAAAAGTCTGCATTTTAGCATATTTAGTATATATTATGCACAAAATGTATGTTTTAATAACACATTGACTCAATCTCCCCTCTGTGTGTCTGCATGCTTTCATTAGTTTTAAATATATAGTTATAATATAAATTTGTATATTTTAATACACATATTAAAGATATGTGTGTATATAAATTTATGAATGTATAAATTAAAATTGCATTTTCATATACCATGTTTATCATAATTGCTTTTAGCTTCCTATTTTTGTACACCTTTATAAATATAAAAATAACTTTATTAATACAAAGGTTTTTAATGAGACAGTGTATTTGGTCTAAAAACCACACACACATGCGCATCTGCACAAGCACATATATCTCTGTGCACCCACAGAGCTATACTTTGGCTAATATTACTTTCATAGAGCATATTTAACAGCATTTATTTTATTAATAAACTCTTACAACTTTTAAAAAAACCTATTTTATTGCTATAAAGGTCTATTTTTGCCATATATGTTATGCACAAACTATAATTGCTATAATACACAAACACAGTGTGGGCACACACATCCTTGTAGCTCTCTCTCTCTTTGTTTTATACATTTACAAGTTTAATAACTGTATTTCATATAGGCTACCAGAATTTACTGCTTGAATAAACCTTTTTAATGCACACGAAAAATATTTTATTGTTAGAAAGGTGCCTTTATGGTACATGCTCTGAATTATGCACAAGAGTTGTCATAATATGTGTACATTTCCACATTCACCTGTGTGCCTGTATAGCTCTGGGGGTCTATAAACTGTGTATATATATATGTATATACATAGAGAGAAAGAGATATTCTGTGCGTATTTCTATACATAAATATAGATATATACATATATATATAAATATATTTGTGTGTATATATATATGTAGTGTGTCCATATATTGTTGTATACACTGCTATAAATTCAGTTATATTTTCGTACAGCATACTTAGCAGAATTTAATAATCTAGGTTAATACTTTTATATTTCTAATTATGTGTTTTATTGCTATAAAGGTCTGTTTTTACTACACATTCTATATTATGCACAGACACATGTATGTACACACACATGTGTGCATTCCCATTCCTCTCACTGTACAGTCAGACAGAAATTTAATAATTTTTTTCCATATAGCATATGGAGCAGAATTAATAAGGGTTCTAATATTTTTATATGAAGATGCATCTAAAAATTGTCATCACTGACAGGTAAGAATCTCAATATAAATACATAGTATATATTGTGCACCAAAAATGTGTTTTAATAACCCAGAAACACTCCCTGTGGCTCTTGTGCTCAGCCCCTCTGCACACACACGTCTCTGTCACAGAGGTTTCCATGTGCACACTCAGGACAGAAAAACAGGTTTTAAAAAAGGGATATATTTTTACACAGAGACACGTGTATAAAACAATGTGGTTTAAAGGTTAAAAATGTATATTTTCATATTATTTTTAAAGGCTAGATTTATATTTTCGTATTTTTTCAAAAATATATGAAGTAGATTTTATTATTATGAAGATTAATAAATGTTACACAGGATACAACGTGTTTCTTCTAATACACATGTTCACCCTGTCGAAGTGTTTGTGCTCATTTATCTTTACATGCACACAACTAGAGACATTTAATAATTATATTTTCGCACTGCCAACTCAACAGCATTTTCTTCATTCTATGGATTTAGAGCTTTTTGTATACACATTTTATTGCTACAAAGATTATATTTGCTATATATGTTATTTATTATGTACAAAATAGATTTCTTATAATGCAGAAACACACAAGCCCTCCTTGACTTTCTGTGTGTGCTTTTAGCAGCCTTTTTATTATTATATTTTTATATGAAGTATAAAACAGATAATACATAAACCATGCTTTTGGAGATTTTTTATTTTTTGTATACTTTATATGACAGGATTTTCACATATGATGAGGTATTTATTAGCACACGTTTACATGTCCAGAGAAAATTTAAGAAGTATTATTCATATGGCATAGTTAGTAGCATAACTATCCATTATATGTAAGTATTTAAAATAAACCATCTTCTCTCCACCCCAAGCCCAGGAGACACACCCCAAACACATCTTTATGAGGAGTCAAGAGCATATTTTGGAATGGTTTTCCAGAGCTTTCGCCACTTTGGGGCTTCTGTATTAACCCACCTGCTTTGACTTCAGGATAAATTTGGTGGATTTAACATTTCTGGGGTCATTCATAGATGAAACGATCCCAGAAAATCCATGATTTAAAAATAAAGAGGAGACTGGAAAAGTCCGGTCCCGAGGTGTTGCTGGAGCATCCGAGGTTGCCTTAGGGCTGGATTTGTCGTTTCTTTTTAGCTTCTCTTACCCAAGTCCCAATTTTCATGAAACCTGTGGGAATTTAAGAATCTTCGAGATGTTTTAAATCCTCTATCACCCTTGCCCAGCTGCTTTAAAAAAAATTATTCTGGAGCAAAATAAAGACACAGCCGTACTCACGGCAAGTCTGGACAGCAAAAAACCGAATCCTTGATATTGCATTTAAGAGGAATAAATAGGATTTGTCACTGTGACTATGACCGGTGTGTTTCTGCAGCGTACTGGGATTTTTTTTTAGCACGTAATCATTGCCTAAATGCAAACATGCGTGGGGAAGTGGGAGAGATCTGCGGTGGGAATGCCGAGAGCGCTTCTGAGCCGACACAAGAGGTCATGCGAGAGCCGTGAGCAGCTCCCGAGCGCTGGGATCTGCTCCAAACGCCGCCAGATTTTCCTCTTCAATATCGCCTTCATCCTCCCTCGGGTTTTTTCATCCTCCCTCGGGTTTTTCTCCCTCGCTGCAGCCGCTGCAGGTGAGAGCCCGTGAAGGTGCGAGTCACCGGTGGTCAGGGGACAAAGGCAGTGTCACCTCACCGGTGCCACTGCTCTGCCCGAGCCCCAGCTGAGACAGCGGGGCCTGGAAGTGCCGGGGTGCCCGAGGTGCTCCAGCTGCTGTCTGCAAGTGTCAAACACGCTTGGGCTTAAAAGGATGGTGCTCAGTCATTTTGCACATTCGCAGACCCAATTTTAGTTGTAATGTGAGAATTAGCCCCACCTGCAGAGAGCACCCTAAAGCCAAGTTTCACCTGGGATGGATGAAAGCAGCCAGAGGTAATTTATTGTAACCAGGATTTGGTCCAGCAACCTAATTCCTCTACCCTCTATTTCCTTCCCTGTTTTGCCTCTCCACCTCTGCAGCCTCCAGACAGACACATCGCCCCTGGGAAAGGACACAGGCCCCTGCTCAGCTGGGTCCCAGCCCTGGGCCCACCTTGCAGAAGAACTGGTTGCCCAGTACCGAGGTCCCAGTGGCCCTGGAGGAAGCATGGCATGAGCAGGAGAGCCCAGGAAGGGAAGGGCTCTATTTCCCTGCCCCAGTTTTGCAGCCCCTCAGGCCTTCCTCTGCCATTTCCCCCTGCCCTGCCCTGTTGGATGGGGCTGCAGGGATCAGCAGCGAAATGGAATCACAAAGGCACAGCCCCCCAGGGCTGAGTCAGAGGATGCTGCTGGAGAGGGGAAGGTTCAGTGAGGAAAAGTCCCCCAGCAGATCAGGACAATGGGAGGTTCTTTACCGTCTGTGGAGTGCTTTGGGGCCGGAGGGAAGCAAATGTGTGTCTGGTGGGATGCACAGCCCACCCCAGCTGGGATGGAAGGGACTGTCCTGAAGATGCTGCTGTGAAGGAAAAGCAGCCTTGGAGACAGGTGGGAGATTGCATTAAAATACTAAAAAATAACAGTAATTTTTAAAAAGTCCAGAATGTAAAGAAAAAGATAATAAGTTAAAAAAACCCCAAACCCACACAATAAAAAGAAAACGTACCATCATCCAACAAAAAAGGCCACTCATGCATCAACAATAAAACAAATCAATAACCAGAACAAAGAGTGCTACGAAGATGTGTAGGAGATAAGAAATCCTGTTCACTTCTGTTCACTCTTGCTTACCAGAAAGCACTATGGGAAGGGTTCAGCTAACAGCGAGGCAAAAAACAGGGTACATAACCAGAGAACAAACTGTATAACTAGCGTGTGGTCACCTCATGCATGGGGCAGAGACTGGCTGGGGAGACACGTGCACACTGCGTGATCAGAAAGGTAAAAGGGTAAAAGGACACGTGAACAGTGACATCACAGTGGCAGGCAGCCAAAGCGTGCTTGTTTTGCTTAAGTGTAGAGCATAAAAAGGCCTGGTTTTTTGCAATAAACGATTTTCTTCGGAGCAAGCAAGAAGGAGGTCCATGTGTCTTTGTTCCTCATTGCTACAAATGGCAGCCTGAACACGGGCATCTCACAGGTGGTGGTGAAAGACGTGGACCACACTGGTAGCAACCTCCACAGAACCACAGGAGTTGATCAACCAGAAAAATTCAACAAAGGGACCCAAAATGTGCGCCCATCACTTACTAGGTGAGCAGTGGAGGAATTACGGGAGGAAAAATGTCCCTGGAACAAAGACAGACCTTCTATGGCGACTCTTGCATAAGTAAAATACAGACATTTCCGATGCTAAGCTAAGTACCTTGCTGGACTGGGTGACCACATATGTAAAAAACTTCCGTTCTACTGGGACTTTTAAATTGGAGGCCTGGCTTTTGATAGTGCCAGGAATGTCAACGCTGATGCTTGCAAGAGGGACTACTATGGCTACTCTTACAGAAACCCGCAAAGAGACCTGCCATTTTGTGACTTCAGAAACTGATTCCCTGAGCCCTCAGTGCCCGAACCCACTTCCAGCATACCAGGCTAACCCGAGGTCAGCCTATCCCCTACAGTGCTGCTTGACCTTGACGAAAATCGTTACTCAGTTGGTGCCCTCGGCCCCAGACCCTTACACTGTGAGCAAGAGGCAGATTTGTACCCTCCCCAGAACAACAACGCTGTGGCACAGCACTGGCAGAAGTGTAGAGAGGACGCAATGAAAGAGAGCGACTTGACTTGCTGTTACTGCTTGTCCTGATATTTACAAACCAAATCAACGCCCTGCTTACAGAGACTTAGGTTATAAAGTTATTGATGAACTGAGGACACTGGTAAAGTAAAGTGGTTTATCTTCCTAGCATGTTTTTAGTTACTTGGAGTTCCGTAAGTACCGCCTATGTTCTTACATGTAGTGATTGGAGAAGCACAATGAAGATGATTTTATCCATGACACAATTTGTAGTTTGGCTAACCAATTACCATGAGCTAAGTACTACTCAGGCAGGGGCATTGTGAGACAGAGATCTGCCTGTCGCTGTCAGTTAACAGGAGAGGGCCCGTGAGGACACTGGTAAACGCAGACGGGCTACCCTCGCGACGTGTATGACATTATCACCCGCCTGGCCCTCTGCGCCGGCTCCCGGGGCGGGCTTCGGCAATAATATGTCTTTTGCTAAGATTTTACGGGGTCCAGCGGAATCATTTGTACAGTTTCTTGATAGACTGCAAGCTGCACTTTCCCAGCAGGTTGGTAAGGGTAACGCCCGAGCTATTCTATCGCAGCAGCTTGCCTCTGCAAATGCCAGTGAGGACTGTAAGAAAGCGTGACTCGCCGTTCCCAACTGACATACTTGTGATATAGCGGACATGGTTAGGACCTGTCAAAATGTGGGCTCTACTGCCCATCACACTCGTTCTCTCACCGCGACTTTAGCTGTGCACCTCCAGGTTTCGGAGGTGGGAGCGGGAGGTTATTTTAAATGTGGTTCGTCTGACCACTTTAAGAGGGATTGTCCTCAACAAGGGGCAGGACAAAACTGCCTATGAGGGATTGTCCCCACTTCGGAAAAGGAAAACATTGGGCTACTGAATGTCGTTCTCACTACAATGCAAAAGAGGAAGCCATACAGTCGGGAAACTGCCAGCGCGTGGGCAGGCTCACGCTTCCCGCAGAATCAAAAAATGCGAAGAAAAACACTTGGCGAGCAAGTTCACACTCTCAACTGCAGGCAGTGCAGGGCTGGATTTGGCTGCCAAAGAGTCAGTAACCCTCACGACCTCCTTGGTGCATTTAGTTCCTACAGGAATGTGGGGATCACTTGGAAATTATATGCATGTCTTGTTAATTGGACGTTCTTCCACCACTAAGTTGGGGCTTTTTGTGTTACCTGGTGTTATCAACTCAGATTCTGAGGGTGAAATACAAATTATGCTGTGGATCCCCATGCCACCTTGCTCTATACCTGCAGGTCAGCGTTTAGCAGAACTTGTTCCATTTTCCAACAAAACCCCTGGCAGTAAGAGTAAACGTGCCATGGGTGGCTTTGGCAGCACGGGCCAGCCGCAAATTTTTTGGACAAGTTCTGTCAGAACAGCTCAGCCAACCCTGGTATGCAGCATAGATGGCAAAAAAATTTAAAGGGCTTGTTGATACCAGAGCTGATGTCTCCATCACCAAAAGCAGTGAATGGCCCAGTGATTGGCCCATGATTAACCCCACCTCAACCCTAATTGGGGTGGAAGGAATGCAGCGCCCTAGACAGAGCGCTCACCTCCGGCTTGTTTTTGGGCCTGATGGGCAAAGTGCCTGGATTGTGTCATTTATTGCTGCCATATCACGTACATTATAGGGAAGGGATGTTTTAGGACAATTTGGAACCACCATACAAATAGATTCAGCTTCACCAAAAGATCTTTTTCATAGGGGCCATTGATCAGCTGTTCCGAACTCTATTTGGCAAACTGATGTCACTCATATTCCAGAATTTGGTTATTTGAAATATGTTCCTGTATCTGTTGACACTTACTCTCATTTCTTGATGGCAACCGCCCGCACCAGAGAGGAGGCCCATGCTGTCACTCAGCACTGGCTCACCTGCTTTGCCACTTCAGGCCTTCCGGGCACTATCAAAACAGATAATGGGCCTGCCTACACTTCTGAATGGACTCACCAATTCTTACAACAATGGGGTGTCTCCCATAACACAGGTATTCCCCATTCTCCCACTGGGCAGGCTATTGTTGAACGTGCCCACAGGACATTGAAAACCATGCTTGAAAAACAAAAGAAGGGGGAGTCAGGGTGCCCACATGACAGGTTAGCAAAAGCCTTTTATGATCTCAATTTTTTAAATTGAGATGAGGTTGGCCAAACAGCATGTGAAAGACAATATTCTTCCGATACGAAGGCTCATCCCAGACCTCTGGAGATGGTAAAGGAACTCTTGATGGGGCAATGGAAAGCACCCTTAGATCTACTAACATGGGGCAGGGGTTATGCTCGTGTCTCCACAGGTCACCACATGAAATGGGTTCCTTCGCGGTGTGTGTGGCCATTGGTTGCGCCATCCTGAATGGTGAAGGCACTGCGGACGCCTTACCCCTAAGATGGACGGAGCAAACCTGTGATGCTATGCATACTGACACCATGTGCATATTGTTCACGTCACAGGCATATGTCGGTGTTTTTGAAGGGTTGTTACTGGGTTACTCCCCCTCTTCTTTGCTCAGTCATATTACATCTGAAAATGTTTCAGGATCTGTTCAGGTTTTTCTAATCTTGTAAACAACCTTGGCTTCGGGGTATGGTTTAAACGTTTAGTAGTATGTGGCATAGTTGTCTTTGGTGTGATTTTATTGATTAAACAAAGAAGGGGAAGATGTGGGAGATAAGAAATCCTGTTCACTTCTGTTCACTCTTGCTCGCCAGAAAGCACTGTGGGAAAGGTTCAGCTAACAGCGAGGCAAAAAACAGGGTACATAACCAGAGAACAAACTGTATAACCAGCGTGTGGTCACCTCATGCATGGGGCAGAGACTGGCTGGGGAGACACGTGCACACTGCGTGATCAGAAAGGTGGTTGGGTAAAGGCATGCGTGAACGGCAACATCACAGTGGCAGGCAGCCAAAGCGTGATTGTTTTGCTTAAGTGTAGAGCATAAAAAGGCCTGGTTTTTTGCAATAAACGATTTTCTTCGGAGCAAGCAAGAAGGAGGTCCATGTGTCTTTGTTCCTCATTGCTACAAAGAAGGAAAAGCTGCCCTCCTGGGATGCTGTGTGTGCTGGTTTTGGGGTAGAGTTAATTTTCTCACTGGATGTCCCTCTCCTGAAACATGAGATTACAGGTCCTGCTTCCACCTCTCCCTCCTACTGCACTGTCACTAATTTTTCATGTCCCTGTGTCACAGCATCAGCTGGAGAACTGTCTGGAGCCTGGAACACTGCTGGCTCTGTCAAACAAGGTGTCAGGGAAGGAAGACTGAAGAGACTGAGTTTGTTTAAATCTAGGGGAGAAGAAAGCAAGGGAACAAGTGAGTCTCCAGCTACAGAAAACCTGCCTGGAAGGGCTCTTCTCTGAGCTGCTGCAGACAGGACAAGAAGTAACATGCTTAAAGTACAGCCAAGAAAACAGTGCTTGGGCAGCAGAAAAAAAAATAAAAATCAAGAGGGCAGAGAGTGAAACGTTGAAATAAACTGCCTGGGAGGATTGTGAAATCCCCATTATTAGAGGCTTTCTAGAACAAGCCTGTCAGGACTGACAGGCAGAGTCCATCCTGCCTGCAGGCAGAGGAGGGGCTAAAAATATCTCACAGTCCCTTCAATCTTTATTTTCAGTGTTTTAGCAGAAGGCTGATTAAGCTGCTCAGCACCACCATCATCTTCAAGACAAAAAGCCATTTCTGTTCAAACATATTCATATCTTAAGACACATATTAAAAAAAAAAAATCCATATTCCCCTCCTAGACCAATCCTGAGCTTCCCATGTTCATGGGTTTTGATTAGAGAAGACAGTTGAGTTGCCACAGCAACAATGTTCAATCCTTCAGCATTTAAGATGCTACTAAATCCTTGCTGGTTGAAGCCAAAAGTGCCACAGGTTCCCCATGTTCAGTAGGTGTTGTGGGTTGGGTTTGTGTTTCAACATCCAGAATTACTACAGCTCTCCATCCAAACATCCTGTGGGCTGCTCTGGATGCCTGGTGGAGAATGGCTCAGTTGCTGGCTGGCTGTGTCACAGGAGCCACATGCCACGTCTGGTCACACCTCTGGGCCTCTCCTGGAAGCCACCACCACCCACCAGACAGTGAGGAGGTGCCTGCTGGAGCTGAAGCCACTCATTCAGCCAGTCTCTACCAACAGCTTTTTACCTCTGAAAATTTAAGGGAGATTTGCAAAGGCACCTAAAAGATTTGGGTACTCAAATCCATGCCAGCAGGGCTGGAGCTGGTAAGCAACAGAGACATCTGAACAGATCCCTCTGAGAGCACATGAGCTTCATTAGCCAATGATGTAACATCTGTTATAGAACTGGCCTCTCTGCCAGCCTTTTGCAACAGGATTTTCGTTCCCCAGCTTATCCTTAGGAGCAAGCATCCTGGTTCTGCAAAGGGAACAAGCACTGCCACCCTCACTGCTCACCACAAGACAGGAGGAGGATGCCTGGGGTGGAAACAATCCAGAGACAGACACCCAGCTCAGTAACAAAACACCACCCACCAAACCCTACCCAAACAGGAATCTGAAAACTCTTTTATCAAGAGAGTCCTGCTCTCCCTAGGGCTTGGACCTGTGAGTGGAACTTCTCTGTGTGTTCAGCTGGCACCTGGGACAGGTGCTCCGTGCTGAATTCTCCAGGCAGGCTGCAAAGCTCACGCCAACCCCGAGGCTGAGCAGCCTGGGGGTGTTTACCCCAGGGACAGTGTCACCACAGCACTGCTGCTTGTGCCACTTGGGCAGCGCGGGGGATGCCAAGTTAAAGGCATCCCAACACTTCCGAACAGCCACTAGGGAACATCTCAGGTGTCTGCTGTCCGTTCCCTTCCCTGTGACAGTGGTTGGTGAATTTGTTCAGACAGATGATGACTGAAACACTCCCAAGCAGCAGGATGGAGCAGCAGGCTCTGGCTGCTGGAGCACAGCGGTCCATGGCACAGGCTGAGAAAGGGGAGGCAGAAAGCACACACACCCTGGAGCCAGCTTTGCTGTGCCATCCCGATCACTCTTTTGTCAGCTATTTTTAGCTTTAACCTTATGGCACCTATCGATGGGTGAAAGCTATCAGCAGCAGAGCCCAACATCCCGCGCTCTTTAAAAATAGCAAAGCATGGAGAAAAGATCTAGTCAAGCACATGATGTGACCACGACAGCCTTGGCCTTCAGGGACATCTCGTGGCTAAACACACTAGATCCAAGTAAAGAACTGTGTAGAGGTTCTGGGCAGGAGGGGCATTTAAGCAAGAAAAAAAAACAACGAAAAATTTTATTATCTTCTCTTTAACTTGCTCATTCCAGCCCCAACAATGTGCATTTTATAGAATGTCTTGAGTTGGAAGGGACCCACAAGGCCACTCAAGCCCCCTTGGAAAGGACTTCCTTACTTACCTAGCACTGGGAGATGGCAACACAATTTCTTACCATTATCACAAATAATTAAGAGGAATGTGGAGCAGGCAGGATTGGAACAGCAGCCTGCTTTTAGACCTCTTTTTGTTAACAAAAGAAATACGAATACTGTCTTTGTGCATTCCTCGCTGTTTAATTTAAACCAATACAATTCAAAAGAGAACTCTAAGATAAATCCTTAAATGAAGCCCTTCATTTAACAGAATTATTTTTTGATGCACAGGATATTGTGTTATAAAAACATGACCTAAGAGTATATCCACTATTCTGCTGCATCCCCAACATCTTCTGGAAAGGTCCATCTGCAAAACTGAAATGTTTGCTATCACTGCCTCGTTTAGACTCAGCCTACTCGCTGCGCTTCTAAAACCTAGAGGCACAGCGTATACAGATGCAAGTGCTTTTAAAAACATTTGCCTCAGGAAGACAAAGAAATCCTGCCTCTGTACTGCAGCAGGCATTACTGGAAAAAGCACTATCCCTACTCCTGAGAGGAATCAGCCTCAAGAGCTGTAAATAGATGGAGGGGAAAAAAAGAAAAGACTAATTGATATGCTTGTTTTTCAGACACACATTTTTAGTTCAGCTTGTCTATATTTTATGCAATGATACTCCTCCAGGGATCAGAGCAAAATTATGTATTTCAATGTTCTAAGCTGAAAAAAAAATCCCAATATATAATGGTATAAGAAAATTGACCCAGAACAGCAAAAGGGAAAAGCAAGTTCTAAATATTGACCACAATTTAGACAGAAATATATTTTTTTCCATATTAAAAATGAAATAATTTGGATCGCAGTCTTTCCTACTATTTTTAAAGCATTGGCTGAACAGGTATGAGGGTCCTCAGCTTCAACTCAGGATCCCCTTTGTCAGGAGTGGCCACAGTGTCAGCTCCTGACTGCCCTGCCCAAGTGATGGAGGGGAAAAAAACAACCACCAAGAATACAAGAGCTTCCAAATTGCACCAAATGTTTATTGTTAGTCTAGTACATTCAATATCATATTGACTAGAATACAGTAATTCAAAATATTTTTGGCGAATTGAAACTTTTTAAAAACCATTTCAAACACTCCAAAAAGCAAATGCCATGAAAAATTAAGTTAAAATTAAACATATTCAAGCAATAGTTTCACTTTTGACTACAGAAAACCTTTACATGTATTTTAGTGGTTTTAGCAGTACTGCGTTTCAACAAAATATATGGACTCACAAAAAGTGGAAAATATTAAAATAGACACAATGTTAAAAAACTGAGGCATCCAGATGTGCAAGACTGTTGTAGCAGAATCACCTGCCCAGCTGTTCCCTTTGCTCTCTTTTGGGGCAGTTCATGAGTTTGCTGCGGTGCTGCCACTTCTCTGATCACCTGCTACCACTACAAAGCAATTGTTTAATGTCTTGAATTTGAAGTTCGTCCCTCTGGTAAATTCCCTATACAAACAAATATTCTAAAACTTGTGACCCTCTGGCAAATCTGAGTGAAACGGGACCTTTAAATCATCCCTATCTTGCTATTTATTGTTTGCAGACAGGCAATATCCAGAACAAAATCTGAAAAAGGCAACGCATTTTGGTTTTGTTTTTAAATACTGACATGAAAAACCGAGTAAATTAGAAAAAGGATAAAGTCAATCTTAATATAAGACATTCATTACATAGTGGGACAGGATACAATTATTGGACAAACAGGATTACAATGACTCTTCTACACTGGTCATTAAAGCACATGTTCTACAATCATGACTTGCTACCACAGCTGGATTTCCTGGACAGACAGACAGCAACAAAGACCAGCTGGACTCTGTGAAGTCCCAGGGTGACAAGTGACACCCTACCGAGCTCCCCAAGCTCTGCTCCCTGCCAGGCTGTGCTTGTGAAGAACCCTGAGCTCCAGGTGCTCAGCAATGCTCTGCCTGCTGCTCCCACCAGCATTTCCCAGCGGAACCACCCCACCAGAAGCTGGTGGGACCAGTCAGTTTAAGTCCCTTTGGAAATCCAAGCCTCAATGTCAGGTGTGTGTACATGGTCTGGGGAAATGAGGGACCCTGGCTTGGATGGGATATTCCCCATGGGAGCCCTCACCCTGGGCACCACGGGTACCACTGGGAACCTGGAGGAGAAAACCACCTCAGCTGTTCCTTTTACAGCTCTTCATCACAAATAAAGCCAACTTAAGGTCTGGTTCAGTGGTACTGTAAATGAGCAGAATGCTGCCATGTTAGAACTCAGCAGAATCACATTTAGGTTTTAGTTTGTAAAAGTGGTTATTACAATTACACCTGCAACACAACCTTCAGAAGAGGTATAATGTTCGGTCTTCAGGACAGGGTGTGGAATGTAACCATTTCTTGCAAGATTTTGCAACATGAGTAACTGCATAGATGACAGTTGTGTGTCTTCAGTTCAATAAACGTACTTTTAAAGTTTACAAAAAACGCAAAAAAGTTTCTATAAAAGTCACATTATACCAAGATAATGGGTGGTAAAAGTAGATTAGTTGTCTCTGATTCATGTCTAAGAAATGACTTGTGGAAAGGTGATAGAAACCAATTTCAGGTTAAGAGCATTACGTTTTCACTATTGCACTGACTTCACCATTTGAATCACTAATTTAGAAAAATTCACGTAGTTAAAAATTGTAAAATTAAACTAGGATACAAAATTTGTTTGTAAACATCAGGTAGCCAGTTCTGCTAACGTGGAATGGACTCTTGGTTACTGCAGTACAGTATCTTGGTTATTTACAGCACTTGCCATGTGATGGGCAATGGCAGGACACAAACATCAGTTCACAGTAATTGTGTTCACAGAACTACCAAAGTCAGTGCAGTTTTGCTGTGCAATTTTTCCAATTCCCTCAAATTCTTTAAGTCAAAGAATACTGTTACAGAGGCCAAGTGCAGATTATTTTTTATATATCTCTATATATCTACCGATATATAGAGATATACATAATCTCACAAGTGACGAATGATGTCTGCAGGACTTCTGTAAAGGTACTTCCAAATGGCATAGTAATGGACAGCAGCTGCTGTGGCCACGAAGACGTGCCAGATGGCGTGGGCAAAGGGGATCACTCCGTCACTCTTGAAGAACACCACGCCCAGGCAATAGATCAAACCTCCCCAGGCCACCTCCTGCAGTCCCTCGGTGTTGCTCTGCCAGGGAACAAGGACAGGTCAGGGGCAGGGTGTAAAGGGGGCAAAGCATATTTATGGACAAAATACAAAGTGCTTTTCTCCCCCACGCAAAGGGAGCTGGCTGTGACAGCTCAAGAATCTTGGGTGGGACAGATGGACAAGTGAGAAGAGCAGTGTATTTATATTAAACTTTGTGAAATGCACAGTAATGTGTTCATACACTATGTCCCCATAGCACTAAAAAAGTTATACTGGGATAACTCAAGAACTAAAACAAGTTTGAGGGTTTGCTTCATCAGCAGAGCAGACAAACATGGAGACGAAGAAAACCACATCACTCTGTGGAAGTCTGAGTTTAATGCAGCTCCTCCCAGCTGGATGAAACTCCCAGCAAGACTTTGATACAGCCCGTTAAGGCATTAATTTGAAAATGTGTCAGGTTTATACTAGCAGCAGAGAGGGCTAATCAACATTATTTAAAATGTGTAACTATAAATAAGTTTGGAGTAGGATGCTTTTCAGATGCACCAAGAAACCCAAGCTCTCTTTATCTACACAATGCAGCCCAGGTTGAACAAAACAAGGCAGCATTTCACTGAAATGTAAACTGTAAGCCCAAACTGTAACTGGTTGTATTTGGTTGTTCTGCAGAGAACATTTACAAGTACAGTGTACTAAAATGAACATCTCTGCAGAGGAAAGAGCTGCACTGGAACTTAAGCTGGTTATAAAAGGCAAGTTTTGTTTGTTTGCACTGTTAATAGTCACATGCCTTACCATGGATGTCACTACCAGAGCAGGAGAAAATCCCATCGCTAAATAGAAAAAGAGTTCAACGATCTTATACCTAAAAAGGAACGATTTGAGTCATTTCAGGAGGTGTACAAAAGGATGAACATTTCCTTCAAGAGTAAAAAAAGAATAGTTTAAATTATGTGTTGGCATGGGGTCATGACTCTATTCAAAAAGCTTGTCATGCAGATAGATAACCAGTGTTTTATGACAAAATTAAAACTAGTGTTTATCTCTGCATTGTAGAGTTGCAGGCAATACCTTCTCTAAATACTGCCTAGATGCCTTCACTTGCAGTAAGTACCAGTGAGAATAAAACACTGAGACAACTTAAATTTTCTTATTTGCTGAGAACCTTGGTAGCTCATCTTCAAAACAAAAAAAGTTTGGTCTTGTTCCCTGAGGATAATTTTCAGTTTAAAGTTAAATGCAAAGAATAATTCTTACTTTTCATGGTAGAGAAATACATAAAGGGTTCCTCCAGCAGCCATCAGCCAGATAAACCATCGCATGTGAGATGCCAGAGGTCCCAGCTCACGGAGGTTTAACCTGGAGGCACAGAGATTCCAAGAGACAAAAGTGATGAGTGAACAGACCACACTGACACAAGAGCAGTAGGGATTGTTAAAAACAAATAAATACTCAGAGCTTTAACTACAGAATGATGGGGGAACAAACACTGGTACTTTCTATCCACAGAGAGGCAGAAGGTGTTCGCATTGATGGGTGGAAAGCATGAACTGAGGTATGTGGAATATAAATAAACTACTCTCTGATGTTTTCTAGCATCACATTCTGTTCAGCAAGGCCCAGGAGATGACATGACAATATCTGTCACAACACAGAATGTGGTCAATTGCATCCAAGAAGGCATCTATAGATTTTGGAAAGCTGCAATGACAAACTGTTTACTTTGGAAAAGCTCTGATTCTGCAGCTGTGCTTCCCATTTCTTACCACGGTGCGTAGGATGCTGCAATGAAGACGTAGATCATCATTCTGTCACACATGTGAAAGCAATGCTCCATTGTCCTAGGGAGAGAGAGACAGAACAGGTCACCATGGCACATTTTGGAAAGATCTTTGCATCATCTCATTTTCCTGACATGCTTTGGAATTACTTTGGAGAAAATACCATCAGTTCCACCCCTCTTAAAACCATGTGGAGGAACTGAGACATGAAAGAGCTGGGCACTTCTCCAGTCCTCTCCCCTTCTCCATCCCACCTTGCATCCCTGTCACATCAACTCGGCCTAATCCAGACACTGTTACTCTTTAGTGACTACTGGCTAAATCCAATTTATGGCCCAGAATTCACGGGTCATACAAGGGATCAAAAAAGTAAAAGAAAATAAAAAGTAAATAATAAATCACATGTCAGTTTTGCTATTGCTGCCTTGGTCCCAAGGAGGTTTTCTGCTTGTTAGCTGGGCATTTGGCAAAAGCTGTGTTCCTCAAAGCACTTAAGCATGCCATAGTCCCAGACAGTGTCTTCATTTCTGCAATGGGATATTATCCATCAACCACTTACATTATGTTTTTCCAATTCTTCTTCTGCATTAAGAGCCACTAGGGCCTACAAAAACACATTTTCTTTGTGAGAAGGCAGCAGACGTTCAAGTTCATTGGGACATGAGCTTGGCTCACTATTTCTTCCAAAAAAATCAAGGGTGTTTTTATCACCATTCAGTAGAAAGTACCACTCCAATCTCCTGTAAAATTGGTTTTGACTGAGAAACACAATGAGGAAACATCATGAGAGAGTGAAACATTTTCTGCTGCTACCTTAAGTGACTCTTTTTCCAGGAAACGATGTGGAACACGGTGGAGACAATGAAGAGGGCGCAGAGCCCCACCCCGTACATCCATGCTGTTATCTTCTCCCAGCGGTCGTCAGAGAGCCGGTGGAGGAGGGCACTGCCCACGATGGCAGGAACAATGAGGAACTGGGAAAACAAAAGGCCATTGTCAGGTCTGTGCCGTGGTGCCACCCACCGAGCAGCACCAGCAGGCAGAGAGAGCTTGGCCCCAGCCAGAGAAAGTCTTGTCATTTAGTTTTACGTTGACACATCAGCACCAAATATTCAACAATATCTCAAGCATAGGTTAGATCTGGTTTTGCTAAATTTCAGCCCCCATGGTACCAGGGAAGCTTACTGACTCCTCTAGCCATGACAACAAATTCTTTTGTCTAATTTTGTAAGTATTAGCAGTGGTTTTATTTTCACATTCTGCCTCATGTTTTAAAAGCGTGTTGATCTTACTCTAGGTTTGGATTTAAGCCACCTCTTATGCACAGACACAGAGCACAAGACAGACCAAAATAAACTTGAATCCCAAATGAAAAAACAAAGCATTTAGCAAAGTGCAGTTGCAAGAATTAAGCAGTAGTTTTGCAGAACTTGGGTTTAAACTATCATAAATAAATTAGCTGCAAACTTCTCTCATGAATAGATTTTTAATGCACAAAGATGTTCTTCTAATGCAGCGTATCTAACTCTGTTCTCCTTCGCACCTCTCTCTCAAGCATCTTTAATTCACTTCTTCCAAAACAAGCCCTGTTCAAACATCGTGATAGAATTACCACACTCCATGAAGCATCCAGGAAGTGGCTGCAGACTTCACATACATCTAAAAGTACACCCCCTTCCAGAAAAAAAAGTGATGTACCTCTATCTCCTTCAGGAAAAGGCAAAAAGACAAGGGAGGGAAGGAGAAAATAACCCAAAAAACCACCCTATGTCCAACAAGTATTTAAAGGAGAGAGCTCACTGACTCAGATATTTCTACCCATCTCCTTCCACTATCAAGGCCGATCTCTGTCAGCCTTTTAAGTTACAAACACTGCACAAATTCCCTTCCAGGCCCTACAGCCTGTCTTAAGATCTTGATTTGTTCCCTTGAATTGCAAATAAGCTTCTTCGGTTAAATTCTCGGTAATTTAACCCAAGTCTCTTATGTTAAAACAATAAAGCCAGGAACAAGCAATGTTTAAACAAATCTGGCCACTTTGCATTACAGGTTTGATAGCTCAGACTGCAAAGTTCTGGTCTAGCCTGACCTGTCTGTCCTTTATCTAATTACAGACCAGAGGAAATCGAAGTTCTGCTCAGTGCAGAGGATGCAGAGCAAACTGAATGGATCTGAGCAGAAGCTGGTTGAGCCAGAGAATAACAAAAAACAAGTGGCTTTTCCTTCTGGCTTTGAAGTATATCAGCTGCAATTTCATGACTACTAAATTTCCTTATGTTTTGCAAAATTTAGTATACTTATGCCAAAAGCTGTAGAGCCGTGGAAATGAAAAGTGTGGCATTGATACATTCACAGCATCGGCACTAGAGGTGAAAACACTTCCTGAGCTTTGTAATGAAACTATGGAAGTTGACTGTGCACTTTAAGGCCAGAAACAGCCCGCCAGCCCGGCTTCTCACTGATCACCAACCCTAAGTTTCCATGCACGCAGCCTGGACAGCCCCCAAACGCAGGGAAGGCTGAGATGTGTCACTCCTCAGGAGATCGGTCGCTCCTGTGTCCCACAGCGTGAATGAAGCGTGGCTGAAGCCCCTGGGACAGCCAGGAACTGAAGAGGTGTGACAGCTGTTTCACTTCGTTTTTGCAGGGACAGGAGCACACTCAGCTCCGGAAATGGTGGTGTAGCCACGGCTCAAAGCTGTGCAGTCCCACCGTACCTGCATTCCTCAGCTTCCTTCCTGATTTTCACTGCAAATTTCAGTTTTGACTAAACTTGACAGAGAACTAAAAGGTTTCAGAGAGATTAACTATCCATAAATACCAGGTAAAATAGCGAATTCCTACTAACTCCCTGTAATAGCCTAGGCATGAGCTGCTCAGGGACTCTGACAGGGACCACTTTGTAGAAAGGGAGTCCTCTTTGGAAACAAGGTTTAGATATTACACAGAATAACCTGCCTTTCTTACAGAGACCCCAGCTTTTTACTAATCTCCTCAAATATTTATTTCACAAGCTAAGCTGTGACATGGGATGCTCAAATGGGCCAAAACAAAGTTCAGTGTCAACCACTTTTTCCAGTAATCATTGTGTATAAAGTGATACAGTTAAAACAAAGAAGCAATTCTCTTACCACCTTACCACTCTTATCACCTCTTTCTTTGCACCTTCAGAATCAAGACTACAGCACATGAATGAAGACCTTAATCCCTTTTTTGCCTTGTCCTTGCTTTAAACAATAATTCTACCTCTCACAGGGAACAGCACTGTATTCCATGAGAAAGACTGATTGTTTTTTCTAAGTGTTCTTTTTGGAAACATTTTCCCCTCTGTGCCTGATAAGCACCATGGGAACAGTCAGATGAAACAAGAGATGTTTTATTACTCTTTTTTTTTGGCCGAAAATAGCTAGATTAAATACAAAATCCAGAAGTGATACCCTGCTGTTCCAGCCAACTGGATAGAAGTTCTTTAGATGGCAATGCCATAACAGGTAACATATGGTACAAAGGGCTTTGCCCATCCTACAAAAGAAATACAAAACTTCAGTTCATAAAAAAAGCGGGATTTCCCATGTTCATTTGAAAAAATCACTTGCAAAATAATTGCATTTTCATCTCCAGTTTTCAGAATGGAAAAGCCATCAATCAGACCTTTAAAAGGAGGGGAATTTATAAAAAAGCAGTCAGAGAATCAGAACTAACAGAATGAGTGGGATTGTGCTGTGTCATTTAATAGCATGACAAAGCATTTTTTAGTTGCCAATATTCCTTGAAAAAACCTCCAGCTACAAGTCCCAAAATCTTTGCTTATTTCATCATGGAGTGCAAGTCCTCCAAGTGAATATCATCAAACCTAGTAACTCAATGTACTCTGAGCAAACTCAGAGCTGTGATGTGCAAATTTACTAATTTTAGCACCTTGATTAATCCTGGCTGCATCAGAAGTGGGGCTGGAAGAGATGTGCAGAACAAGAGAGAAGGCAACAATTTCCTAAGCTTTCTAGAGAAATGCCAGAACAACATGAGAGAATGAAGTTAAAAGCTCTTTGCAATAAGGAGCAAGATAATAAGGAGGAAGATAAGGGATTAAAATATGTTTATTTACAGCTATAGGTGGGAATCTTTCAGAACAGATATCAGCACAACCCCCGTGTGATGTATTTTGGGAAACCAACTACCACAAACTCTGCTGTCACAACGAGCAAAAAGCCTTAAGGCACAAGGAAAGAGGCTGACACAATAAGCTGTGAACCTGATCAGGGTCACTTCAGGGAAATTACACTCTCTGGTTACCAACGTACAGCAAAATATCCCGTACCCTCCACCTGTCTGGGGTTGCTTAGGATACTGCTCCACTGGCCAGTATTTTACCTGTATTCTTTCCAGATTCCTCTAGACAATCTCTGCCACGGAGAGCTTTAAAAACCTGTTGGAAGTTTTGCTTCTGTACATAACATTCATGGAAAATGAAGTTATTTTCCTTGCACATCATGCAGGCAGCAACAATGCCCTTTGATGCACGAGCCACTGCAGCAGAGCGCGGTGTTACTGCTGCAGCCTCACGAGCCTCTCACTGGGAGGGAAGCACTAAGGGCTCAAAGATGGTCCACGCACTTCCTTTTTGGAAAGGAAGCAACAGAAAGATCAGTAAAGCTGCCAGCCCCCCCCACTCCCCCCAAAAAAGGTGACACAGAGGGAACCATGAAGGGCTGTGCCCATTTCCAGCTGCCTGCTCCAGGAGTGCACTCCTGTTACCATCTCTCCCAACTTTTCAATTTTCCCCTGATTTTAGGAGGCCAGTAACATGGAGTGGGAGGCCCACAAGCAACTTGGGCTGTGCAACACACAGGGAGCAGAGAAACTGCTTGTACCAGTCAGTGGGAATAGAGACATTTTCAGCAGAAGAACACTTCTGAAATTTTGATGACCCCTTCTTCCATGCTCAAATGGCCTTCTAAATGCTCCAAGTCTCATTTTTTAAATATTTATACTACCTCTGTTTTTCCATGCACTTCACTAACCCAGCCCGGAATACAGACTGTAACCCATTTCAAGAATAGTTACTCCTTTTAAGGCAGTTGGAAGAAACGTTTAGAGCAGTATAAAGCAAGCCATGTCTAAATTCTGAGGTTTTAACACAGCAGGGTCTACCTTTTGTCTGATAAACCTACATAGACCAGAAAGCTTCATGATCAAAAAGCCACTTCTCCCCTCCAATTCATACAACCCCTACTTTCCTCATGCACGGTTTCCTTCCTGTTCCTCTAAACACAGAGAACAGTTTTTTCTGTCTGTTTTCAACTACTTTGCTGCCATTCCTGTCTCCCAGTGTCTGAAGGCAAGTCAATGCTTCTCTTAAAGCAAAAAAAAAAAAAAAAAAAACAAAGCAAGACATTTAAAATAGCCTTACAGGTAAGAAATTTGAAGATACCTTACTATGCCACACAAAGCCACCTTTTGTAGTATTGTACCAAAAAGTTGTACCTGGGATTCTATACCCTCCTTTATCCTTGTTTTTTTGTTGCATGTTTGTTTTTTTATTAAGCAGCTGCCATAAACTGATTCCTGCGTATTTTTAAGTCCAAAACCAGATGGGATACCTACTGAGAAGTACAGCCACACTCATAAAGCAGAAGTTGACTGCTTTCTGAATTATGAATAAAGGTTTGGAATAAAAATGTATCAGAGAACCACTGCTGAATTCTGTTTTGTAGAATCATCAATGTCTAATTGAGAACTTGCACTGTAATCTAGCAGCAAAGACTCAGCCATTTGACCATCTAACACTTAGTAAGTCTGCAACACAAAGGAGATGAAAACATCCTCCCCAGCTTTTTCTGGGCTTTCCCAGCTTAGACTCCCATTTCAAGACCTTAAATATTGATCAAAAGTTATTGCATATTTATTTTAACAGCTCGTTGTAGGTTTTAGCAGGTAGTTTGACTGCTCAGACAGCTCCACCACAAACTGCAGCCTACCAGAAACCACTGATCCACCTTGCCTGTCACCTCCTGCTAACAGGCAGGAGTAAAACATGCCTGTTTTTCAACTAGGTGAAAGCTGAAATTGCCAAGGAGCACAGCAACTCCTGCCAGATATTTTGAAATGTAACTTTTTGGCCAGAGCAAACAAGATTTGCACAAGGATTATGAGATAAACTACATATTTGTGCTAACTAACAGAATGTTGCTTCATTCCCTAGGCAAATAAGCATATATTTACATAATGCTGTACATGAGACCCTTGGCTTAAGAACACAGAAGCTTCAGTCAACTTTTCTTTATGCAAAAGCAAGGTGACTCTGTTTTTACCAGCACCATGGAGCTGTATGTTGGTTATTTATGAAATACACACAAGGGATCCTTAAGAGCAGAGCTCCTTCTAGAACTGAAGAGTCCGAAGCACTACTTTGAGCTTTCCTATCTGCAGCTCACTCAGACACACTGGAGATAAGAGACTGAGGACAGAGTCAAACATACTTCAGATGTTTGGAGTTGAAGGATTGAGGAGAAGCACAAGCTGCTTTTATAAAAGGGCAAATGCTATCTGAAAAAGCAAACAAACACATTTTTAAGTCCTTTTCAAAGTGCCAGACAGCAAATTAAACTTCCTAATTACTAAAAGAAAAAAAAAAAACACAAAGAGGACTGCTTTTGTTATTCTTAATGTGAAATACCATATATTCAAATCGAGAACAAGTCCTTACATTACAAAAATAAGGAAAGACTTGAAATTTCAGCAGGGCTGTCAGCATTATTGGGGCCTCTTGAAAAATAGCAGATTTCTTGAAGAGTCAGTAGGTATCAGAATCAAACCATTCCAGCTCTTGTAGCTCATACCCACAGACAGTCTGATGAAGCCTTCCCATTTCTCACATGGATAAATCTTTCTTATACTTCCATTATACAATTTGCACAATATTATGTCAGCACAAACCTGGGAAATCCACCTTGCAGGCTAACTAGGAGTGGCCTATACCCCCTTTACTGCAGGCATCTTTTGACTGGAACAGAGGGAAAATACCAAGTTAAAGACCTGTAACATTGGTGAAAAGGAATCTTATGAAGTATCTGGAGCTTCAAGAGATTCAGAACATTACCGTACATCTAATTTTCTGGGCTGTTACAGCTAAAGCTTATATGCACAAAACCAGAGAGAGGCTGCAGATATGAACACAGTGAGGCAAAGGTAAGCATTTAGCAATCCAAACCCACAAAAATTTATTGGAACATCTGGTTAAAAAAAAAAATAGGAAAAGAAGCCAGAAGTGTACTTACTGCATGTGTGTAACAGTTAGCAGCATGTTCATAGCAAGTGGGTTTGTAGCGGCTGTTGGCTGGAGCTGGGTGGTTCATGAACCTGTTGAATAATTAAGAAGTACTTTCAGGAAAGTTACTTAAATATCTCTCTGAGTGTCATGAAGGAAACGAAGGAATACCTCCAAACTAGTAGTGTTAAGAATTATAAGTACAGACATGTTCAAAGTACCTGTGATTTAAATTGCAAGTTCTCCCAAGTAAAGTCTCTTACCAGATGCACATGTTAAATAAATTCCTGTGACTGCCTGCTGCAGGGGATGGTTATCTTTAATCAAGAGTTCATGCAGAGCAGTCAGACTCCCTCTTTTCTGACAGTTTGGTCAGAAGAAGAATGAACTATTTCCTATTTAAATTACATAGCAAGAGCTCAAATTATTCTTGAAATATGGAGCTCATCACAGCTGTCAGGGGTTACTCATCTTTTAAGAAGTTCCTAAAACTGCAGCAGTATTCCAGTTTGGAACACTTGAACACTGACTTTTTGACTCCTGTAGCAAGCAATATTTGTGTTTGGAGCACGAAGTCGCTCATTTTTTCCAATCTTTTATCTATAACCAAACTACATGGAGATGATGAAAGGAGACTCTAATGGTCAGTTCTGAAGAGGAAACATCTCAAGAGGTTTGCCACAGACGTTCTACCTTTTTCTCTGAGAATTTTCAAAGATTCTAACAAACAAACAATCCCGTCAAACGCAGTCCATGCAAGCCGAACAGAATATGATGAAACCTGAGAAAGTTTCGGAAGAACTTGCCAATGCAAACGTTTCATTTAAGTATATTAAAAAACCCAAACACTTGAGCTGCTTCTGTGAAACTCAACAATTTAAATCTGTGTAGGAACACCTGTAAAAGACAGCACACACCTATATGCAACAGTCAAATGAAAGCTGTGAACTTCTCCAGCTCCAGTCTGTTATCCCAGCCCTGCTGAAGGTCCTAGAAAAGTGATTATCTTTCACCAGTTTACTCCAGACTATTCTAAAACTATGCACTGACAATTAGTCAGGTATCCAAGAAGCCATCAACAGCTTCACAAGAAATACAGAACGTGTCTGCATGCTCAGAACTGAGAGCAACTTTGTTACCTAGATTTATACAAAAAGCTTGTTAGACAAACTTGGGTCCTTCTGCATGTCCCTCCAGGTTTAAATCAAAATCAGTCCTATTTTTATGACATCTATAAAATATTGGCTGACCTCAAACCAGGGAAAAACAAACAACTAAAAAATCCAACCCAAATCTTACAGTTAGCATAAGCCGTTCCAGATTTCTGGGATATTTCACTTGGTTTTCTTGACTGATTTGTAAAGTGACTTGTAAACCATTTTTTTCTAAACTGATACATGAAAATGCAGCAGCATTGGGAAAATAACACAGGGTCATGATCCCTCCCCAAACAGTGGCAATTTCAAGAAACACTTTCAATTGTTACTAATACAAAGGCTAAGAAATATGTGGATTTAATTCACAGACACAGAACATAAATGGTTGCTAGCAAATTAATAACCCTGCAGGAGTTAAAAATGGCAATTCTTTTGTCAGTGACAAATGGCACCTTGCTGTCCTTTCCAAGAAGACAATGACATTGTAATCACAAAGGCTCGCAGAATATTTGGAAAATTACTTTTTTCCCCAGTGCTTGTAGGTCTTCAACAGCTGCTGAACACCATCTCTGCATCCCCTAAAGATGGAACACTCAGTTTGCTCAGTTCTGCTTCCAAGTTAGGAAAACATTTAAAAATAAAAGCATCTGTTGGCTCAGCGAGTGGCCAAGCTTGGACTGCCCTTGTCCAACCCCATAAATTCAAAGTCATGGGAAACTTTGCACTTATCACATCTAGAATATTATTACATTTCTCTGTGGCGGTACCTTGGAAGACTCACAAAAAGTAAAAAAAAAAAAAAAAATCAAACAAACTCAAACTTGAAGAACAAAAGGAATAAGCTTATACTCTGTAGTAACTTTTAATTCCTGTTGTTCCCAATTTCTATATAAGATACTATTATCATATAAAAATCTATAAATAATCAATGTCTCCTAATGGGATCTTCCATTATCCAACATTAGACTACTTTTAATTTTTTTCCTTTTTTTCAGTAGAAAATGCACTGTATCCTTCTAAAGCAATCACATTGGATCTAGGGGTAATGTTAGATTTTAGAATTATGAACAAACACTTTAGAAATTAGGACCTCTTACTCTCGCTAATTTAAAGAAATTTATTAGCCGTAGACCAGAACACAAAGACAGTAACAAATCCATCCTTGCTCTGTTACCTACACACACTGTTGGGTTTCTTCCCTGATTTGTTTGTGGCAGCACAGGAATGATGCAAATACTCTGCACCAGAGCTCCAGCATTAGCAACTCCTCACCCATCCCCTTGACCTCAGTGTTTACACCAGTAACACCGACACCACCAGTGTGTTCTGGCAGGAGGGGAAGAGTTCAGCTTTACCTCTGCCTTGCAGAAATGGTCTCACAAAGCCCCAGCAGCAACTCTGCTGTTCATCTGATGGAGCTGCACCCCTCCCTTCTGAGAGGGATGGCCTGCAACAGGCTGCAGACCCTGCTGCCAAACACTGGAGAACATCTGCTCAGGTAACTACTCACAGGCAACACTCTTACTAAAGCAAACTTTCAGTTATTCCCCTCTGCCTTTTGATAATTAACTATTTATAAACGTTATCAGGAACAACTTCAGAGGGAGGATCATTAACGAGGTGGTTGGAAGGGCAATAATGCCAGCCAGTGCTTTTCTCGAGTTGGTTTCATTTCCAGCTTGACAGTTTAGATTTAATGTCTTAAGAAACAGATGTGAATTTTGAAAATAGCTGCTCTGTGATATTACTGATGGGCTCATCAAAACAGGAAAATTATTTTGACACACACTGTTAAAGTCAGTCATATACTCCTGCAGTTATAGACACGTATGACATTGCAACACAAAGGCAGAAGAACGTGGTTGCAGACTTATCCACATTCTAGAGGCAAAACAACTCTGCTCGTTCTTAAAGATAAATAAATAAACCCCATGCCACCACCAACAATGGATGCTTCTTGTTTCCGGCCTTGTGAATACTGCAACACAGGGACATTGTTCTTCCTCCTATCTACAGGTCACGTTTGCTTCTTCTGGAAAAGGTAATTGTGGGAATTATAATCTCACCTTCCTAAAAGTGGAAGCTCAATAAAGAGCATGCAGATGCTGTTTACTCCTAAACAAAGGCTCTCTATAACACAGCCATTAAGGTTATTATCAAATACAGGACAGTCTGATAAAGTCCCACTAAACTGGACTACAGTTTACAGGAAATGTCTTTAATTGAAGCCTTTTGATTCTCTAGCAAACCTCTAATGCGTTCTTTAATAGCAGATCTGGTGAAACGGTGAAACCAGAGTCATTTAATCAGAGGATATGCAGCACATCTCACGAGGGTGCATAAATACTTCTCCATTTAAGATACTGACAATCCAAGACATTGAAGATAAAATATTAATGCCTTCAATACCAGAACATGAAATTTCTGAAATTAAGAGATTAAGAACTGCTTGCAGCCAGCCAAGAGAGCAGAATGCTTTCACACTAAACTGAGCTGTGAGTTCCTTTTCACAATTTAAATTCTCAATGCTCAGGATCTGCTCAAGGCCAAGGAAGTCTAAGATTCAGAATTTCACAGCAAACAAACAACTTTTGATGAACATATTCTCAATATAAGCAGAAAAAAGATATTGAGAGAGACACACGACAATTTAAAACAAGAGGGAAGAAACTCATACCCCTCCCTTCATACTACTTGATCTTTGATCTTGAAATACTCCAAATATTTTAAATATTAAACATACAGACTGATCCATCCTTTGTGACAGACCCTAATCTCAAGCTCCTAAGATGCTGTATGTTTCTCAGAGATTCCAGAATTAAGAGAAGATAGTATTTGGGAGACAAAGCAGAAGGAAAATCCGAGGGTTCTTAATGCTTTGTCTTTGCATGCAAAGCCAGCTTAGAAAAATAAATTACAAAATCCTGAATCCATTGCAAGTATCTGTATGGCATTTGTCTGGCATCACAGCAAGCTTAGACCCCAAACTGCAGAAGGGAAATCAAATCTTGCCTTATTGATGATTCCCATCTGCTAATGAATTATTGTTTTAAGCATGAAGCAAAATGTCAGTAAAAACAGAAAGCACTGATATTGGCCTCAAAGATCTGGATTTTTTTAGTCTTTTCAGGAAGTGTATTTCCTTTATTCAGCTCAAAAGACCTCATACTTCCTTTTACCAGCTCAAAAGCACATTCTCCCTTTTTGTGTCTTTGTTTCCTTGTGCTTTCCAGCAGCATGAGAAGCCATTTAGACCTAATAAACCACAAATAACAGCATATGAGAAACTGCTACAAGGTGAGCGTAACTCCACAAAACCGGCAGTAGCATACATCAAATGGGGTTTGAATTTGCTTCATTATCTAAATACATGCTTCAGTATCTAGGATGTTATCTAGGCTCTTTGTTTTCAAGAGGAAAAACAAAAAAACAAATTACAAGCAGGTCAAAACAGATCTGCACTACATTTCCTGATGACCATTTAGGTTAGATTTTGAAGAGAAACTAAAGGATTTATAAAAAGCTTGCTTGCTTTGACCAAATTGGCTGATATTTCCTCTTTATAAATTCATTCGGTTAAAAGTAGATCCATGTTCCTCTGCACTAGGCACCTTCCTTCCTGGGTTTGACAGTCTCTAGCTGTGGTTTGTAACTGTTCACATAATCTTTACTATCACTGAACATTTGAGGCACAGAAATAATTCAGATCAGTGCAGAAGCAGTTCCCTTATTTGGAAATACCAGTGAAATCACACACTGTGTGAAGGTTCATGTACTTACAGCACCATACTAAAGATAAAAGGAAACCTGCAATACTCTGAGAAGCCACAAACAACTCTGGTATCATACATAGACTGGGTCATGGAAAAAAGCGTCTGTGCATCCCACTGACCTCCCCAAAGCCTCCCCAGCTTTCTGGAAGTACGAAAGGCAGCAATCACAAGGCACCCCAGGTGCTGCAGCACATCTGAGCTCAGGGGCAAGGGACCAGCCAGCCGAGGTGTGAGCTAGCACAGAAACCACGTCCGACTGCATTCGTATTTTTCTCTCTCAGTTTTATTTCCCTTTTAATACTTATGTTTCGGTTTCTTGAGCAAGTTGGTGAAAGGAGAGCAGGGCAGCCCTGTGGCTCTGGTCAGAGAAGCCACTGTGAAACCGGCCTCACCCAGGAGATGGGCTGTCCATCAACAGTTATCGGCCTGGCATCTGGACTTTGGGCAATGAAGAACCAAAGCCCACAGATGTTTATCCAAGAACCACAATTGCAGTTACCCAATCAACCCCATCATGAACATGAGCAGCATGTTAAGCTGAATGAGGGTTGATTTTTAAGCTGAAAAAGCATAGATTTAGATTGGATACTAGAAAGAAATTCTTCCCCGTGAGAGTGCTGAGGCCCTGTCAGAGAAGCTGTGGCTGCCTCATCCCTGGAAGTGTCCAAAGCCAGGTTGGATAGGGCTTGGAGCAACCTGGTCTAGTGCAAGGTGTCCCTGCCCATGGCAGGGGGTGGAATGAGATGAGCTTTAAGGCGTTTCCAGCTCAGACCATTCTGTGATTCCACGATATTCAATGCGCCCTCGGGGGCAGCAGAACAAGGAGCGGGGGCACAAGGAGGCGGCGGTGCTGACCCAGCCCGGCCCAGGAGCCACAGGTCGGGCCCCGCGGGAGCGCCGCGATGCGCGGCTGTGACACACGGCCGGATGCGCGAACCTTCACCCATTTAACGGCGGCGATGAATAAACAAATAAGGGGGCAAAAGACCCTCCTCGCCCACTCGCACCCCTCGGGACCCGCTGCCCTCCCCGCCCGGCACCGGCGAGAAAATCTCGGCTCCCTCGCCCATCCCTCCCCCCGCCCGGGGGTCCCATCCCGCGGGGAGCGGCTCGGGCAGGAAGGGGGATCCCATCCCCGCCGGGGGACGCGGCAAGCTCACCTCCGGAACCGCTCCCGGAGCCGCCGCATGGGTCCGGGGCGGGGGGTCGGGCCGGGGG